>JANHGL010010798.1:235258-245463 GCA_024611195.1 Ceyx melanurus | reverse complement strand
ATTTATATATATTTCTTTCTTTTTTACATGTTTTTTTAAAGCCATTTTGGCTGCCTTTTTTTTTTTTTTTTTAATTTGAAGCAACTGTTTTCCTCCAGTAACACCCTTCTGACCAGAAAGGTTAAAGAATCAGGAGGCTTTTTTAAAGCTGGTATGGGGGACCTCTCAGAAAGCATGCAAGAGCCCTGTTAATTAAGGTAACTGCTGCAGAAAAGTGTGTTGTGCTGCCTCAGCATCATAGAGCTGACCCAAAAAATAAAGTTGTTTGTTAAGCCCTCTAAGCTCTGTGTAAATTATAACAATAAATGACCAAATCGAATCATATTTAAAACACAAGTTTAAGCATATTTTTCTTCCCCATAAAGAGAAGTGGAAGAAACAAAGGGATACAGAACCTTGGGAGCAAAGAGAAGAATATCACTGTTCAGTAAGCTCATCACACAGATGCACATAGACAGCACTGTATGAAGCACTGCAATAAAGCTGCAGAACACCTCGTTCTGTACTGCTAAGAATAATGCCAAAAAAAAAAAAAAAAAGGCAATAATATCATTCTCTACCAGCAAAAACAAGAAACATCAATAACCAAGACATGTTACATAGTACAGGCTACAATAAATATTTTCTTTGAACAAATCTGTCAAGCCCACATTGGAGTTTTTATGTAGGATAGAAGAAATACTATATGCACAGAAATGATTTGTTTCAAGGGGCCATTTATTAAAGTGGGTCAATAATCCCATTTATTGCTTACTGTTCCTCAGCCTCTCTGAAGTAGTTAAGTGGTCGTCTTAGTGTTCAACACACTCACCTGCACACATGCCAGAGATCTACAGGCACAATGGAAAGAAAAATCCAGGTTCTCGGATAACTCAATTGCCTTAACCAGGAGTTTTCTTTCTCTGTGCTGTATTCACATGTATGCACCCAGAAAAGGTAACCACACAGAATAAATAGTGATATACATGCCCCATTTCCAGATGAACCTTAAGACTACTTAAAGAAGTCTGCTATGCTTCATTTGCCATGCTGTCCAGCCTATGAGATCAAAGTCCTATCACACCTTCTCAAAGGTTTTAAGAATATGAGCCTATTACAGCATGGAAAAATTTAGGTATTAAAAGAAGAAAGTACAACAGAAATTCCTAAGAAAAGAAAGCAACTTATAAATGAATCATTCAGCAGTATTCATACCTTCTCCCAGAGACAGCTTTCCCTCTGGAATACACACAACTGCGTGAAAAGACAGAGTGTTATATTTTCAAACAGCTCTTATTAAAAGCACAAATACAAGTAAAAAGCTGCAACACGACTGTATTTTAATCCTGCCATACTATTACTCCTGAGACAGACCAGCTATGGGAGGCTGTGAGGAGGAGGGATGCTTTCCAGCTGGCATTCCAGTTAGTCAGTAGGTATTCCAGCATTGTATCTAAGAGCTCTAATGTTCATTAGAGAAACACAGGGTCAAAGAGCAAGCTGAGGTTGCAGATGAAGAGAAACCTTGTCCACCTCACTGCTGGCTACAGCCCTTCTACCTTATCTCCTGTACCTTGAGCTACAAACTGCTTCCCAGCTATTGTGCTTGTTCTGATCATCCAACCTTTTCCTAAGTCTCTTCAGCACACTGGGTTTCTAAAAAGACTACTGTGGTCCCCTGGTCATGAAATTATTTCCACTAGCTTTGACTCAGTTGTCACTTCAGTACATAGAGCAGCATTGTAACAAACCCCATTACCCATCTTCATCTCCCACTGGAAAAAAAAATAAAATAAAAGCAGCAACAAACTCTTAAACCAGCATATGAATATTAGAACTAGAGAAATGAAGCTGAAGAAACTCTTCAAGAGAAGCATAGACAAGGTGCAAACTACACATTGGTTATTGGAAGCTCTCTGAATTGTAGGGAATCCTATACTAAAAAAAAAATAGAACAAAAATGGAGTATTCTGCTTTTAAGCAAGTGTCCACACATACACAGAATCCAATAAAAAAGAAAAAGGGCCTTGCTTAATACATTGGAGATGTGTATGAATCTGAAAATCAGCCTCCTGCAAGCAAATGTTGGTACCCTAGAGTAATAAGAAATTATTTTACAAAAAGAAATTAAGCTAACGAATGGCCTAAAAGGAGTGACAAAATTTATTCATTTATTTGGCATAAATGCCCAAAGAGCAGCCAAAAAGGCTGGCTGGCCGAAGAGATACATATGTTCCCTTTGACACCAGCTCCAGCCTCTTACCAGCACTAAAACCAGCCTGTCACTCACTCACACTTAGCAAAACACCCTCCTCACACAGCCACGGTTCCATGAAAGAAAGAAATCCACAAAGATCTGATTTTACATTAAAAGCCTAATTATGCTCACAAAATACTTCTGGCAAGTATTACAATAATACTCTGGGCTTCCAGCACTTAAAGTACTGGAACAAACTGACAGCTTCAGAATTCCTATTCCACTCAGAAATAGATTACGTTCTTATTCAGTGAAAAATGACTTGGTTTTGGTGCTGAGGGTGGGGTAGGTCTCGGGCTTATCCTCTTCTGTCCACCATGCTTCATACTCCATTTTTCCCTGTCCCCCTCTCCATATTCAACTTGGTGAATCCCACTTCTGCTCCTATTAAATCCATGGCTGAGTGCAGTTAAGGTGTGAGGACATCAATTATTATCTCCACCACCCTCTTCTGAGCAAATATGTTACTAAACCTAAACACATGGTCTTGGACAAAACTTCCCTTGACTGCAAATATCTGAACTATTTCCAGACAGGGGACATCCTCATCTGAGCAGTTTACAAGTAGAGACTCCAGTTGCTGCACAATGTGTAGGTCCCTCAGCAATCTGTGGTTTTCATCCTTTGAGTTGCACTTTGCCTTGAGTTCAGCAGGGATATTTGGAAGAAGATTGGTGCTCAGCATGAGTAAAAGGCAATACTTTGGACAATACCTTTATTTCACTGCTCAGGATGGAGAAGTTACTTTAACTGCATTAAAATCCACAGGTGGCTGAACTATCATCCCATCTCTACAACAAACATAACATACACAGCACGCTGTGTATCTGAGCACTTTGTTATTTACATGACAAAAAATTAAGCTAATGATTTGGTCTTTTTCCCAAGACAGCACAATATACCAAGTCAGAATTAAACTGGCACAGTTGCGAAAATATTGTGTAAATGAAAAGTTTTAACAAGATTTTGAACTAGATGCTTCTTAAGCTGATGTGTCCTAGCTGAAACTGAAGGACATAGTGACAGTCTCTGTATCCTCTTTCAGCTTGTAGACAGAGATATAAAATAGCTCATCTCTTTGACTAGCTGTTCTAGACAGAGATTTAACAGTGAAATGCCTGCTGCTGCCCAGCTCCAGGTAGCTGGATTTCTGTAAAGCATTAGAGCTGCTACTGTCACTATCATATAAAATGTATTAGAGCATTACACACCCAAGCATTGTGCTGGAGAACACTTCATCCACTGAAACTGGAACGTTGGCTCTTTGATGTTTCACTAGAAACCAATTATATGTGTCTAGTTCCATACAAAAAATATCTAAATGACTTCAATTATTTACTGTTAAAAAGTGTGCTAGAAAGTGTCCAAACTACAAAGAGAAATATTACTATAAGATTACTATATGACACCCAAATCCATAACATAGACCTGTATGAGACAGTCTAGCAGCACTTCATCAGCCAAAGAATTTGCATGTTGGAAATTGCTAAGGCAGGCAGAATGTAATGCCTGATGAGAGCTGACAGGCAAAGGATTAACAAGAATAGAGACAAGTAATTCCACCCTAGGTTTTACCTGCAGCTGACACAGGTAGAAGTATTTACTGAATTACTCCAAAGCAGAGGAGAGTGACAGAGTCCTCCACCTGCCTCACATCAGCTCAGCACTGTTTGATAGCTCTTGGCACCTGGTGGCATCCTGGATAAATCCGAGATGGGATTGCTGTATCACTCCCATAGAAGCAGGAATTAGCATTAAGCAGGTGAAATGCAAACTGACTTTACAGTCCCTCACAGTGGGATTGTGAGATTGAATATGGATGTAAACCCGTATACTGACAATACTTTGGATTACATCACTGCACTTCTTTCTCGGGACAATGGAGGAACAGTTAAGCAACTTGTTGGAGAATATAGAACACTCCCCTCACAAGGAGTCCCAGCACTCTGGCTCCCTGGCACTGTGCTTTCCTTGGAGCATCACCCTCTCATTCCCTTGGCTATCTACGTGCACTACTGAATATTCATTTTCTGATTCCCGGGACTACAGCAGGTTTTAGTTTGCCTCTGGATCAGAGATAAAATTTCTGAATAGAGCTTTGTAGCTTGGAGTGTTTAGTTTTCCTGTAACATCATTACTGAGCTAGCTACACACATCCTAGGACATCAATTCCAGATATCCTGCCAAAGATCAGATGAGATCCAAAGGACTGCATTCATTAGCTGCCAAAAAAATGCTGGGGGGAAGGGATAGAAAATTGCCTACATCTGTGACAGTGGAAAGAAGAAATACAACACACTTAAATATGAAAATACAAGCAAATATTTACACAAGTTAAAAATGAGCGCAGCAAAGCAAATTTTATTTTGCAAACACAAATACGCTTGCTGAATACTAGAGGGAATGGACTTTGGAACAAAAGTCTTACAAAAGCACTGAAGGAATATTGTCACTTAATATTTAGGTAACATTTTCATTTGCTTACTTTTGTACTGTGTTCTTGGAGTTCTCTCCCAGGAAGAATGTGAGCTGCTTTTTCTTGATTGTTCCATTATAGTGCCTGAATATTCTGTATTCTCTACAGATGGAGCTGTGTATTAACAGAGCTGGGTTTGTACAAACAGCTCAATCAACGTAACACAAGGATTAATCATCATATGCCTGATTTCCCATAAATGCTGGGGAGAAAAACAGGGGTTCACAAGAGCTGTCTGTTTTTCAACCTCTTGAGACGCTTGGACCTTCAGTGGAGTTTAAAACATTTTCTCTTTTTACTGGTTGGCACCCACCTAAGTATCCTGAAAGTACTGTGAAAGGAGCTGGGGCATTAACCTGCTTCCTGGCATTGATTTTTCTTATGTTCATTGTGCACGTTATAAACACACACTCCCCTTTTCAAAGTGCTCCCATTCTAAAGATGCTTTCTTTTCCAGCTTCCCGTTCAAAGGAAGCATTTGATTACTGCCTGCATGGCTATACTGCTGCTCCAGCAGCTGCTCAATCCATACTGCTAGCTGAGCAGCACCGTGGATGGATCTGTGCTCCGAGTGCTTGCACCATGGCTGGACATTAAAAGCAACATACATTAAGATCTCTATCTGTCTGAAGTGTGAATTATTAAAAATACACAAATATAATGGCTTTCCCCTCTGTTCCATGTACCTTTGTAAGGTTAATCTGAGACATGTAACCTCATCAATAATACAATTCCTGGAATTGGAAACAGAAGCACAATGACGATAAATGTGAAGCAAAGAAGCCAATTCCATTCTCTATGCTTTGTTCTTAGCGTGTTGTTAATTAATATTATCATCTTGTTAAAATAATGTTTGTGATTTTAAATGCACTTATAAACCTTGAGGCTAAGGGATTTTTTAGTATGAAGAGGCCAGTCATACTCATTGCTCTCCAAATCACACTTGAAAATTTTTCTCCTAAGTTATTTAAAATTTATGGGAACTCTTTGAAAGCCATATATTAATACTGAGATGGGTAGCAGAATTAAAAGCTTTCTTTTAAGTTATTTAAAAGTTTAATTTATGGAGCAGGTCAACTAACACTTCAGACAGTAAATAAAACTAGCTTAAAAGAGAACACAGCAACAGAATTCATGTTTGCTTGCCTAGTGGTTTTTGTGTATGGTAAATAATTGCTTAAGAGATAAGTTTAAAAACTAAAAGGTAATTTATTTTTCTTACTAATTAATGTAATTAATTTATTTTGTTTACTATTAACATTTAAAAAGAGAAGTATTTGTAAAGTAGAAGCATTGTATTAGAAGCAAGAGGGGACCTTCTCTATTTTAAGAAACTGAAAGGTTTAAAAGATTATGTAAATTTATTTCAGTATCAGCCAAGTGACAGGAACGTGCCCACCCTTGAGACAGAAACAGGTGGAGTTTCGTTGGCTCTCTGCTACTCCCCCCTTTCCAATCCCTGTGTGTACAGCAGTTTTACTTCCTCCCCTCCAGCCCATCAGCTGTGAGCAGAGGAGCCAGCAAGCACAGAGAGGGATTTCTTTCCATATTCATCATAATCCCACACATCAGCAGGGGTAACTGGTGTAGGGCTGCATTCTGACACAGGAGTGCCATAAAGCATCACGGACTTACTTCAAAGCTCATTCTGAGAAACTGGGAGACAATTTAAGGAAAGAAAAAAATGAGAGGGATCTTTCAGCTGATGCATCCATGAGCTAAAAGAAAAAGGGACTCTTGAAACTGTATTTAAGGTTCTCAAAAGGCAGGCAGTGCTACCCAAGCATAGGGTGGCTTGGACTACATTTGAAAAGAAACTCTGTAGAGCAGAACATCCATCTGAACGACCCTTCACTGTGGCTGTATTTCCTCTCCCTCACACCCTGTGACTTCACTTTGGTGCATACGCTCAATAAATTTCCTGCTTCAGCAGGAGGATGTAACAAGGAGCCCTGCTAACCACTGAAGTCTACATAATTAAGATCTAGCTTCCTATTTTACAAATCATCTTTGACAATCCTTAATAGCTACTTTGCAGAATAATAGCATAAATGTGACTTTTATAAATAGGAATGATCTATTTAATACCTTTTTCTTTATTAAAGCGTTTAATATAATTATAGGGGAAATAAAATTTCCCTAGTTTGAAGCTGTACACGCAGCCTGTACTCTTGAAAAGTTTGCTTCACTTAAGACTATGAAATGCAGGAGAGACCTGAAGGATCCGCCCTCCGATAATCACAAGCTGTAAACCAGCCACTTGACTTCAGCTGAGCCTTAGAATTCCAGAAGGAACTTTGGACTCTGAAAAGCGAATTCGTGAAGCACTGCCCAAAGCACATACTGGATGGTGGAACCGAGTCAAAAGTGGAAAGCGAATCAGTGAAGGAAATAATTACCTAGCGCGTTGTAAAGCCACGAAATGGCTTTGTGAGACCCCCGGGGATGACAAGGTGCAGTGTGACACCGGCAGGGCACCAGGGGAGTTGGCGGCTGGACACACGTTTCCCGAAGCCCTCAGGAGGGTTCAGGGCACCCCCGCGCCAGCAGCAGCCGCGCTGGAGCAGAGCGGCCTGGGCGGGCAGCGGCTCCCCCGCGCCCCGCTCCCCGGTCCCTGCTCCCCGCTCTCCTCGGCAATAGGAACCGCTTCGTGACTTCACCTCAGGCACAGACGGAGCGCTACGTGCCTCGCTCCGCAGAGAATCCTCCTGCCACCTCTCATTTAGCACTGTGGTGAACACGCTCGGTTACAAGGCTGGCCATTTGCTCGGGGCCCGAGGGTGATTGAGTGTTAGACATTAGCGAGGGAAAAAAGCCTCTGAGCTGAGCTGAACCTTTCCACCTTGGATCTGCAGGCGGCTCCAACTAAGAGAATGAAGTTTGGTTGTTTTTTTTCCCTCCTAGGAATCTCAACTCTCTGAAATTGCTCCACAAAGAGTCTCCGAAGGACAAAACCTCAACTGTACCTGTAAAAATACCCCGGAGATAGTCCTGAAATATCTACATATATTTACATAGACATGTGCAGATCCACTCAAGCGCCTTGCATAAAGGCATCAAAAGAACTCAGGCCTCTGTGCATTTTTAATTGACACAAAAGTGGTGAATATGTGCTTATTGGTGTGATATTCATTGCTCTGCTCTCTAATGCCCTTGCTCTGAGAAAATGGAAACTTGTATTAATTAAGAAAAGTTCATTAGTTCAACAGATTCATTAACCTTTTTTGGGAAATGTACACTGAGCACCAAATTAATCAGCATCCTGAAATCAAGTCACAATTTATCTCCTGGTGTATTCTTTTTTAAATATTTTTTTTTTCAATATAGATGTGCATAAACTCAGCATACATCATTTTGGGAATACATATTTCCTACTGAAATTCCCTAATGGCCAGCTCTCACATAAAAATACATATTTTTTTAAGCCTTATTTAAACAAAAGACCAATTTGAGAAACCACCTGGGATTTCAAATCTGTTTTCAGACATTATTAATTTGGAAGTATTGGGCTGTGCCCTCCTCTGACTCCAGCAGTGCCCTCTGAAGGAGCCGTCTTTCCACCAAATTAGCCCAATCCCCACTGATAAACCCCCTCAGATCTCAGTATTTCTTAATCACTTTCAGCCAAATGAGTTCATTTACCAAATCATTTTACTTTCCAGAGGACACCTGAGGCTGTGATGATGTCAGACACATTCTGCTCTGGTTTCTGGCTGTCGAGCTCCAACAAAGCTATAGGATGTCAAGGTGGTCAGGGTGGTGATTACTGAAGTTGCCTAACTGTCCCCAGGGTATTTTATTTATATTTGTTTATAAAGACTCCACCAGATGTTACTAGTTCTGGTTTATATTTTTTTATAGCCTTTTCAATTTAGTTCATTACTGAAAAAAACACAGACAGACAGGATACGTAGATTACTTTGCCTATATTAAAACTTTAAACTGACATTTTATTTGAATTTTTTTTTTCCTCAGTTCCATAGGTAAGGACATGGAGCTCGTGGCAGTGATTTGCTACATGTCACACATGTGAAAAGCTGTAAAACCTTTGTTCTTCATAAAAAATAAGGGCAACAGCCTGTGGACCTAGGCAAGACAAGCCTAATTTAGGATCGATCAAGTCCTTTCAGTGGCAACATGGCCACAGATCTGCCAGGTGCCCTTGCAGCAAAGGCCAAACACATCATCATTTTATCACCACATTTATTTCCGAGCCCCTCTCATTACTTTACAACTCCTAGTCACTAATTTTTGGCACAGTTAAACTGAGAATTAACATCGGCGTAGTTCCCTTTATCACTGCGTATTACATTTTAATATAAGAATATTTCAAAGTGATGTTGCCAGCTGCATGTAGTTTCCAAACAGCAGGAAATATATTGTGGGCAGGGAAATAAAGTCAGATTGAAAATCACTTACTAGATGAGTATCAAAGAGTTAGCACTTTAAATTACTTGTTTCACAGAAATCAGCACATTTGAATCAAACAAAAGGATCTCGGGGAAAAAAAGTCTCATCTTCAATCACATGTAACTAACATTTAATTTTCTGTTTCGAATGAGTTTCATTCTGAGGGTTTTCTATAGCAAGATCCCAATTTAAGAAGAAACATTAACTCATTTTCAAACAAAGAGGTATTGTAACTGCCAGATCAGCACCAGAAATAACTGACCCTTAATTGTATTAACTTTTTTAATTGTTGATAGATAAGACATATAAGTCACTAATGCTGTTCCGTTGGGGTGTTTTATTGGTTTCTTGTTCCAAGTAGTTTATAAATATCCTTAAATTGGCATCATCATGTTTTATCTACTCTGTTAGGAGTAGACTGGGATAGTCAGAGGTGTCTGTGCTTGGCTTTACCATCCCCAAGGACACAGAGTCACAAAGGACACTGAGAGGTCCCAAAAACTGCACAAAGCCCAGAAATATTCCCAAAACTGCCATCTGAATTTTTTTATTCATCCCTTTTCTAACCATTACCTCATTCAGACCTGGTTAAAAAGCAGTGCATATGCCTCAAGGCTTACACACAAAGTGTGTGAATTACTTGGGATGAATATTCTTAAACTGGTAGATTTCCTCTATAATTTTAGAAGGGAGCTCATTATGAGCTGTTTAATCATAATTAAGATTGTCTCAGATATAGTCATGTCTCAGGCCAGAACACATCTCAAACCCAATCTACACTGCTCTCAGTTACCACTGATGTGTGAAACTGGTAACAGATTTTGCTCAAGTTTACACTTGTCTGCTCACAGATATGGTGGCTTCATTAGCACACAAGACATCATTCCACACGTGACCTACTACATACATTTCCGCAGCACAGGCCACATTTGTATTGCTTTCCTGTGCTTTATTTCCACACCTTTTTACATAGTGTTAAGCACAGTACATTTTCCAGTGTCATTATTCACCACAGACCCAAAACACTAAGATGGTAATATTTGGAGGAAAGAAATTCTTGTGAAAAAAAAAATAAAAAAATTT
>JANHGL010010798.1:210562-235158 GCA_024611195.1 Ceyx melanurus | reverse complement strand
CCCAAGTCTGTGTCCAGTCTCATTATTCACCAAAGACCCAAAACACTAAGATGCTAATATTTCGAGGAAAGAAATTCTTTTGAAAAAAAAAATAAAAAAATTTATATATATATATAATCTTGCCTTTTAAATATTCCTACACTCTTAATTTACTAGCTCTCCAGAATTCATAATCTAGGAAACGTCCACTTAATATTCAGAAACTATCATACCTGCAAGAAAGAGCATTCCATCCTGAAATTAATCCAAGCTGTCATTTATCAATTACTGTTAACTAACTTTTTGCACCATATCGCTAAATCCAAACTGTTTGGCAAGACACTTGCTAACTGCACTGGTTTAATTCCATAATCTCATCTATTCCATTAAATACTAGAAACTAATTAGCAAATAGTAAAGTTGGTGAAGTCTGCTATAAATAATTTTCCTTTCTCCTTCTGTTACTGAAGAAGAAATTTGGAATGCAAATATCCTATAAATACGTGTTATTCTCATCTAAAAGCTGGAAATTTAATTAATGGATATACTACCTAAAAGCTTCAACTGTCAGTTCTTCACATCTGTGATAAATTCTGATAGTTTAAATATTAAAGGGGAAGTTTGCTATTTTATATTGATTATTGGCTTTTATTTGCAAGGTTTATCTTTGCACCTGTCCAATTTTGTAGTGACATGGAGCACAATTCAGAGGTGGCTGGCTGTCAAACAAATCCTCCAGAGAGAAGGAACAATGTCCTGACCACACACAAAGAAATTCAGGTGAAGTTAAGAGAAATTAGATGCTTTCAAGAGTACAAAGACAAGCACTATCCAAAGTGTAGTCAGGAAATTCCCAGTCTGCAGGCTGGAAATCCAAGGACCTGTGTAACTGCAATTGTGAAACTGTCCACCTAGATGACCTTCCAAAGACTGGTGACCCCATGTTGAAGGTCACCATCATCCCCCAGTCTTGCTCCTAACCCAACACAAATCTCACACCTCCCTCCTCCTGCCCCTCTTGCTTACGAATCTACAGAGCAATCTGGGCAAACTTGATTCTGTTTTCCTCAGGGAAGTCAAACTCTATTGCATGTGCTCTCTCTCAATAGAAATACTGGATACCACATCCCCAGAGAATCTTGACAACTTGCAGTTAAATGGAAAGACTTGACCACAGATCCCAGACTGATGGAGATACACTTCATGCAAGTAATATAAATAAAATATTAATTTTAAGGTAAATGGGAAAGTGCCTTCGCAGCTTTTCATTCCATTTAAAAAAAAACAAAACCGGAGACTTTCTTAGCTCAGGAAAAAAAAGAAAAAAAAATCCATCAAGTTTTGAATTTTCATACAAGCAATAAAAGACTTTTAGAAAAAAGAATACATTTCTCAGATCTTCAAGGCAGTTAGACATTTCTCTCTCTGCTGAAATATTGTAAAATTAAGAGTCATGGAATTCTGAATATATGGATTCTTACCAATTTAAATGAGGACTGCACACAGCCATACAAAACTTTATGAAGAGCCTAAAGTTTAACTAATGCAAATATCCTAAACAGCTCACATATATATAACAGCTCACGTGGATGGCAGGATACACCCATCTCCATGCAAATTTTAATTACTAGTCAACATTTAGGAGTGTTTTGATGAGACACATCATTTATATTAGTGCTGCTATAGACCTAAGGCTGATTTCATTGAGGTCATGCTCCACGGCCAAATTGCACCACATAGCAGCAAGCTGGTGCAACAAACAGAGTATTAAATCAATATGGTGCCTCACATTAGCTAATAAATTACAAGTGTGCTATCAGAGCATCTGCTGGGAGCCAAATGTGATGAGTTGCAGTGATCACGCTGATTGACATTCTGGTTTGAACATCTAGTTGGAATTAGTTCACCTTCTGGGCTCCAGTAACTACTTGCCTTGTAATATGTATTTACAGCACTGGTCGTGGGGCTTATGAGCAAGAGGAAGGTTCATCCTCATCCTCCCATAATCCCTCACACTTGGCCTGATAGAGTCTCCAGTGACTGGAAAAGGTGGGCGCAGCTTCATTTGCGACGGATTACATTAAGCTAATAATTCGATAAATTGAGTTAATGGCTTGATATTCTTCACAGAGATTCTACAGGAAAGAATTAAACTATCACATCAATAGTAACTCATTTTTAAACCAAAGAAGTAGAGCTTTTAATATGGTTTTTTTTTTGTTAAGAGGATAGAACAGCAACCTAAAGGAGAGGAGCTACATTCCAAATTTGCTGTGGGAGGAAAAACTCAGTCCTTAGGACTTATTCTGAAGTTCATACCAAAAATGTTTATCAACCATTTGCCTTTGTACATGGTTGAGCCACACAATCCTGTGTTCATGACATGTTACAGACTGCTTTGGGCCATACTTTGGGATCTTTAGCACTGCATATCTTTCCTTACATATGCTATTTATCACTCTCATTATAATGCTTTGCATTTAACTTTTCACCTAAGGATGGCATAGGATGTAAAAATACCAGCTTGTTTAGCCTCACAAGAAAACACCCATACATCACTAATTACCAACTGATCTTTAGTATTCATTTATATATATCTCTAATATTTTATATATGTGTCACATATAAGATCACTCCATTGAGCTGCAGCCATTCCCAAAGGAAAACAAAGACTGAAACATAGATGATAATTTTTAAGTAAATAACTTATGCTTTCTGATGAATCAAAGGAATATAAAGAGTGGGATTGTACAGCACACTGCCAGGACAGTTTCTTTGGGTGCCACAGCCACAATAAGCTTAGTCACAATAGCCTGCGATTTAAGGAACTGCAAAGCCACAGTATTTGGTTATGGTCAGTCTGATGCATCAAAAATAAACAGCTGAGTCTGAGCATTTCTTGTGCAGACATTGTTGGGAAGGTTTGCTCATCAAGCAATTTGATCTGTTACAACAGGAAGGGTGATCAGCAGAAAAATTTGAAAGCCCTGCCTCTCAATCCAAAATACCACATTATTAGGTCCAGCTACAGTATGAGGGTATTTGAAGCACAAGCATTTCAAAGATTAGGTGATGATAATAGTTTTATAGAATTTGTGTTTAATACGTAATCTTACTGTATGAAGTCTGCACATCTGTTCACTTAGCTAATTTGACAAATCAAATCACGAACAAATGATTCTCCCAAAACTCACAATGTGTTAACAATTCAGAGATTAAATATTTCTATTTACTATAGCATTGTTCAGTAAAACAGAGACACATAATGCATATGGAATATCATCTGACTGCTGTAATAAAGTACATTTCTAAACCCTTTGCTTTTATAACATCTACAACATCGATCAAATGCAGGGAGATGAAAATACTCCACCACCAGTGGAGAAGCGCTGCAAGTGACACAGCTACACCAAAGCAAGAAACTCAAGGCACCAAGTTTGTCATCTGTATTTGCTGTCAGTCAGCAGAAGACTAAATGGGGCAAAACCCAGCAGAACCATCTTTGTGCTAAAGGTGGTTACTACACCTCTGAACCTCATGGGGCTTGTGCCCATGGAAGCCTCTCGGATTCAGGCTGGTGATCGTGCCCATCTCTAAAGACTTTCCAACTCCCAAAGATAGTGAGAGGCCCTGTATGTCAGACCTGTTGAATTCCACACAAAGACACCCATCTCTTCCACGGGATATGTCCTGCAGGGAAGATCAGAGCCGTGCCCCAGGGTGTACCTCTGCCAACCCTCAACAGCCAAGGTGGGACCCAGCATTTCAGCTCCATCACCTTGGAACTTCTGCACAGGGGGTGGGGAAAGCTCATGCCAAGAAACATCTGCAATGGAGAGATTCTCCCACCCAGCACAGGGCTGGGGCTCCCAGCTGCTGTTGCACTTAAGACCAAATAAATAAAAACACCCTACATCATATGAGTCTTCAGGAAAGGAGTGACAGTAATTGGGCAAGGGAGCTCCCCTCTGATATTTGAATTGCAGTGCACATTAAAAAAAAATGCTAATGAGATTATTAATAAGATACTGCATTTCTAAGGCAGGAACTGGCTAGGCCACCTTCATTACACAGTGAGTAAAAAAACCCAAACCTGCAGAGCAGAACAAGGAAAAAAAAAATAAAGAGACTGAGATTTTTTTTCCCTTCTAATGCTGAAGTGATATCCTGAACTTTTCATCGAATAACAATGACAGCTTTTTGCTCAACAGAGGATTGCACACAGCAGCAAGTAACACGTGGCAGAGGTCAGCAGTAAAGTCAAAATTTACAATCCATAACATGCCCATGTCTTGACATAGGAGTTACTTTTATTGAAAATGTTGTATATTCTCCCATATAGTTTGAAGCCAAGTTGTTCCACAGGTGGCATCTCTAATGAAAACAAACTCTAGCAAACACAGGACAGCTTCAGCATCAGAGTGAAGCACCAGCAGGTGGAGAAAAAAGTAAAATAAAAAAAAACTAAGAGGAAGAAAACATTTCTTACTAACATAATTATAACAGCACACTGCAAGCACAATGCTGGAGCTGGTACCACACAAGGACACTGCACATACTTGCAAATACACCTTCTGCCACAAATTAAAACCAAGAAATGGAAAGATTTCCTCCGTTGGTAGGCAGCTCTAGTTCAAGGTGAACTTGAAATCTTGCATTACAGGAAGCAAAAAGCGTCAACAAAATTTGCTGAGAGGGCAAATTAAATATGCTGAAACAATGAGAAAGATCTAGAATTTAAAGTTAATTTAAGTGTAAGCTGCAGGACACAAAAATACATTCTCCTCTTTGTCTAAACAAAATTTTCCTTTTAACTAGTAATTATTAAACTTCTGCCCTTTGTTAAGGGAAGCTTTAGGGATCTAAAGTTCAAAAAGAAAAAAATTTCAAATCCTAATTGTGCCACAAGAGTTTTGGGACTGCCTTTCTTGAATCATGAGAAAGTATCCAAAAGTCCTTTTAAGGCACAGTTTTTAAAGGAAAATATTCTCACAGAAAGAAAACAAACAAACAAAAAAGGAAATAAAATAAACCTACGCACAAACCCAAACCAAAATGACTACAAAAATAAACAAGAAAAAACCCCAACATACACATTTCTTGATTACCATAAATCTGTCACAAACTGTGTCTTTTCTCTAAGATGCAATTCCTATGACTGGAAAATACAGTGGAAGAGCAATAATAATGACATAAAATGATCCTATGCAAAGGTTTATGAATATTGACTGTTCCTAATACCCTTCTGTATACTGATTTTACATAACTTCTCCTTATTTCATATTCATTTTTACTGCATATTCATCTTAAATGGCAAATCTTCAACTGATGGTACAGGGGCTTCCTTTTCCCCTCTCTGTTTTCTTAAAATCCATTTTATTCTCTCCTCTCCCTTATTGTAAAACCTCAGCCCACAGTAGTTGTCATGTTTTGTAGCATGTACTTGGTACTAATGAATCACAACCTTCCATAACCCAGGCAAAATGAGGCATCCTAATGACACTTTTTTGCTCCACTATATTTATTTGCCAGCAGGACCCCAAATGACAGTAGTTGAAATAACACAGTGGCTGCTGCTGCTGCTATTTTCAATCCTCATAAGAAAGGGACAAATAAGGAAATTTTATTATTTGTAGTACTCATGGAAGAAAACACAAGAGTCTTTTTCATGGCCAAAAGAGTAGGAGAAATTGGTTGCTCTGAGAACCTGAGAAGGCCAATCTCAAATGCACAGCAATAAAAACACTTACACATGTATTTACTACAATATACAGCATTGCTCATTGAGAAACTTCATTCCAGGGTATGTTAATCTGCAGTATCATTTTTGAAGATATAGTATCAAACTGCCTCTTTTTTTTTTTTTTTAAACACAGCATATATAAAAATCTGTGTATGGAAAAAATTATGACAAAAAATGCTATTAGGAGAAAAAAGGAAGCAAGTATTATAAGAAGAAATAAACTGCTTTTTTCTTTTTGTCTTCAGTATGACCAGCAAAGCAAGATGACTGTTTAAAGATTCATGTAAGTTTTCTATAAATTGTTTACATATTCAAATACATTACCCCAGAATAGAAATGCATTTTAAAAAATCAGACTCATGAGTATTAAATATCTAGGATATAGAAAGTACACACCTTCAGCTACTACCTAATAAAAGCTATATAATAAAACTATCAGAAAACAATACATGCCTGTTTGTTTCTGGGACTACAGACAAAAGTTGGTTTTACACCATCCTTCCTAGTACTAACTTTAGACAGAGAATAAGAGAATATTTGCCTAAGAAGAGCCAAAATTCTGTAGCAAGTACATAAAAAGTGATTATTTTCAATCTCAAAACTAGTTAGTTCCTCCCGTGTGACAAAATGCTGGTAATCAAAAAGAACACAAAAAATAACCGTATTTGTTAAAAAAAAAAAATAGTTGAGCCTTTTAAGTACTTGCAGTGCTTGCCAAAAGTCCAACAGTAATAGTAAGTAAAGAGTTGAAAAAGTAATTTGTTTTCTGGAAACATTTCTCCTCTGTTCCTGTTCCTCACGTTCTGTTGCTGTGCTGTTACATAAATTCAGCTTTCTTCAGTTGGTCTATGCTGAGACTTCTGCTGTTTATAGTATCATTTTAAATTCATAGACCATCCCAATGATCTCTTTGAATTCCACTTAAAATTCTCAAAATTCTGTATGCAATCATTGTGTGGTGAACACCAACGAATTAACAAGAATGCAAAAGACCTTTTTTCATTTACTGAAGCCAAAAAAATGTTCAAGCCACCATTTCTTCACAGAATATTTTCTTCGGATACAGTTTCCTTGTATTATTTCACATATAACAAAATGTGAGATAGCAGAAAGATCAGAATCATCTCTTTGTAATGGAGAAAGGGGGATGTAATGACAGCAGTTGTGGTTTAAAGAGATCCAAAATTAAATTGTGGTTTAAAATGATTTCTACTCTTACATATCAAAACAAGCCTGTATTAAAGAGGATGGCAGTCACCTGCTCCACCTACAATAATGAAGTGACAATCTATGAGCATTAAACCAGACACCTTGGAAGCTCAGTCCTGGCACTATATTCCCTAAATAATTTCAACAATTTGCATGGAAAATAAGTCTTGATCAGAAAAATGAAATAAATACTGTAAGAGTCAAGCAAACATCCCATAAAACCCAACTGACTTGAGCAGAAGACCACTGCTCCCACCTTCACACTGTGCCATGCTGGCAAGCAACAACTTTTCCACGTCCAAATTCTCCTGGGGAACAAGCTCCAAATTCTCCCATCAGCAGAAGCATCATTTACAGAAGACATTCAGCAAAAGGGCAATGGTTTGAAAACCCACCCCCAAGAACTGGGATTTAACAGAGCCTCAGAAAGAGGTGCAGCTCCACTGAACCTACTTACTAAAGATACAGATTCTGTTTCTTTATCCTAAGCACCTGAAGCTCCAGGAGCTGTACCAAGTCACCCCTTGAAGACGTGTGCTTGGCCAAGCAGTACGAGCAGCAGCATCACCAGAGCCACACGACTTGGGTTTGATGATGATGATGAAGCAAACGACCAAAGCAAACAGTGCAGTGCCTCACAGGCAAACAAAAAACAACAGAAAATACCACAGAGGAAACAAACAACTCACTTTCAAGCAGGCTCTAAGTTGAAAAGGAAGCTAAACTCACACAAACTGAATTATTTACCATTGAATTCTTTGCAGAGCTCCATTTCAGTAACAGAGTATTGCATCCTGCTGGCTTCACCACAGATCATTATTTTAAACTACTCAGATTCACCTCCATTCACCTCATCACCGGGTCAAGATTTTAATGCAACTTTTTCAAGCCATATATTCAGTTCGGGGACCTTGCAAAGCAGCTTCTCCTTTTATTTCTACTTTTCATTAAGAACTCCCTGACACCTCACACCCTTGTTTAGGGTGGCTGTATAGGAACAGCAAGGCACCCACTCTTCTGAATAAAGGTGTGCTCTAGAAAGAACACAGCTCTGAAATTATTCTTTCACATTAACAGTTTTGAAATGATCCAGGTGGTCTATATGTAAAATAATTATATTGATCTATGAGATTAATTATCCCACCTCCACTTAGCCTGCTTCAAACACCAAACTGACACCCAAAATTTCTTTGCTTTTAATTGTCTCCCAAGCTTAGCACATGGAGCTTGATGATCTTGTTTCAGAACAGGTCTCAGTTGAGTTTTTCCAAGCATGGGGAAGGTTGTTCTATTCCCTGGCACCCACAATTTCTAAGTGATATCCTATAAATACTGCAATGCGGAATCAGTATAAAACAAAAACATGCCCAGTTTGTGGCTTAGAAGGTTTAATATGAAAACCTTTAAAATGCTTTATTTGTTTTTAGAAGATTACTTACAATCTTCTGTTCAAAAGCCAACATCTTTGCAGAGGTTTACCATAAACGTGAGTGACTGATAAACACTGTGGATAACTTCAACAGATTTTCACGTTTCTGACAACTTTCACTTTTGCTGAAAAGAGTTTAAATGAACCTCTGGAAAATGTATACAGCTCTCTGAAATCCTATTTAGACCAGCTTCCTTCTGATGTCAAATTATTATTCCAGTTGCCTTAGTTACATCGTTTCAGTATCTCAAACATGGATACCTGTGGCTTATCTCCACATATAGATTTTAGAAAATTCATTATTTCTCTATGCATGGAGGCTTTATTTTCAGAATGTTGCTCGCACATTGGTGGCTTCATTTATTTCTGTACTTAGGGCAGATAAGAGAGAGCCAGTGAACTTGAAGAATTTCTCTGGAAGATTTATACAAAAAAGGCTCCTACCAGCTGGAGGTCTGAAATAGCAGCATAAGATATATTTTCCTCTTTTAAACAGAGCTGGACAAACTGCCTGTTAGTGCTGTTGGAAGTTGCTCTTCATTTAGACAAAATCAGGCACAGCACTCATTCCTAATTTACTATGTAGCCACAATCTGCTCAAACCTTATCAATAAGCTGAGGCACAATGGGAGAATTGCAACCAGATGTTTTTTTACACAGGGATTAATAATCATGGTATTTCCTCAATTTCAACACCTTTTTTTTTTATACCAACTTAGGTTGTGAACCACCCAGCAATTGGAAAGTCAAACCACCACGGAGAGATCCAACTGTAACAAACCATCCAGCTCTGAATAGACTCTGCAAGTCAGGTAAAGTTTATTAAAAGCTTTAAACATTTCTAAATCTCCAGGGAAGCATGACTTTAATGCACAGCATTTAGAGGGAAATCACCGGCGTAATAGAGAGGCTCCTTCCTGCAACCTCCCGGGACCAGAAGACTGGCTCAGACTATGAACTCCTTTATCATCCTCACACTAATTGTAGCACATCTTGAAATGATTAGATCTATTGTTAGAACAGGCCTTGTCAGCAGCTGGGACACGGTGATTAATAGAAATTTCTCTTTAATTCCTTAGGATGTAGAAGTCTAAAGTCACAGTTGAGCCCTGGACCCCAATTATTAGGTGATTAATGAAATTATAATTGCCACTCTTGCATTCAGATTCATCACTAGGTTTACTATTAATCATGAAAGTTAAAGCACAGGATAAAGAAAATATTTTACAAGTGCTATGCTATGGATACGTGGAAGAAGCAGAAATGGGTCAGGAAAATATTCTCCAATGCACTAGGCTGGAGAAAATGTGTATCATTACCAACAACTTAACAGCACTGCTGGTTCAAGTGAAGGTCAGAGTTGCTCGTAGGAATCACTTTCTGCCTGATAACAACAGCAGCTACCACCTCAGAGACCACCTGGCCATCAGGGTAAAAGAATCAGTTCTTAGTATCCCTGTCAGTTAACCTAAATAATAGGCTTCTCTTCTGAGTTTTATGAATGTTTCTTCTAAAATCATGTAATAGAGAGACACACAGACATTGTGTGTGCCTGGCTGTGTGCACAGGCAGCCTGCAAGATTGGATCTACCCTCCAGACATCACAGACCCACACCACACTGTCAATCAGTTGATAGAGCAGATGATCTCTCCTAACACATCCCTCCCTTCCCGCTCCCCAGCACTTCTACTCACTGAAATATGGGTCACGTTTTCCAAGCCTGATTATATCCCAAAGACAACTCAAAGCGGCCACCACAGTTCCCACAATTAGGAATTCAACGAATAATTATTCTGTCTATAAAATATACATTTGAAAAAGAAAACATTTAGAACTGCTCTAGCCCTGTAGCATTTGTGTCAGGAAAGGTCAGATCCAAGATTTTGTTTTCCCTTCTTGACTGATCAGATTTTACAGAAAGAATAATTAGTTTTTTCACAGATCAAAAAACTATGCAAAGGAAGGAAATTAAACGCAGCTGAAGAGAAAGACTGAGGCCTCTTTAGCTGCTTTGGCATGAAGGGCACAACAGCCAACACCCCTGAGAGGGGAGAAGGGAAGGAAGGGAAGGAAAGGAAGATAGGAAGGAGGAAAGGAAAAAAAGGAAGATAGGAAGGAGGAAGGGAAGATTTCCTTGGCTGCCACAAACCAGTCTGCACCATCAAGCCAAAAATGGGCAGAGAAAAGGAGAGGACTTCACCCTTCCCCACCGTGCAGCCTCTGCTCTTCAGCACTGTGACATGTTTGTGTACACTTGCAGCTCCGTGGTGTAATGTAAATGACTATTTACTTTGCACTGATCTGTATCGGGTGAAAAATCACTGTAATTTAGATCTCGTTTGTTTATAAAATAAATTATTTGTTTATACTGAACTTGATGCTTTACCTCAGCTACTTGAAATTTCATTAAATAACAAATCACTTGCAAGACCATGCCTAGGCAAGTCAGACACAGCAAATCTGCCACACATGCCCTCTCTGGATTAACATCCAAAGCGCACAGGCACTTTACCGTGTTTACTGGCAGAGTGAAATCATTTCTGTGATCAGACATTTCTGAGGACGTCTGAAACTGATTGCAGGGGCTTTTTTTTTTTTTTTTTCCCAGTGCCCATTTAAGCAAACATTGCTCAACTCCCATCCTGCCAGGTTTCAAACAGGAGGTGGGTGGGAACAGCTACGTTCATTCCCATGATGCCAAATTTGAGTCTCCTGGGGAGAACAGCTAACTGAGCTTCAATGCAGTTCAGCTGAGCACATGCTGAATTGTCTAACAGGATAATGAGGAACTACAGTGCCTGAGAGAGTAGGAATAAAGCACTCTGGAGTGACACTGCCCTGCTCTATCAGGTGGTTGGCTCAAGGCTGAACATCAGCCACAGCAGCTGGTGTGCACCCAGCAACGTGGGCACCAAGCACCTCCCAGCTCCTCAGCTGGATGGGTGTGAAAAAGAGAGCACTGCAGAAGTTTACAGCAATAAAGAATATTATCAATCACTTCATCCTATTTATTTCCTACAAAGCAGTAAATACTATTATGAAATCTTGTTAAGAAATTGGATGCTACTACTTCTCGTTCCTATCTGGAAGCTAACAGATCTAGCTGGAAATTGGGTTACAAATCTGGCAGAGGACTATGGCTGTTCTCCTGGAAATCTCTACCTTTCTCCTACTGTAAATTACAACGAAATTGCCTTTCCATAATTTCTGAATCCGAGAACCATATACCAGATACTAGAAAGCTTTTTACTTTCTAAACCCGTAATAATGCTAAAAAACAAGCAGCATTTATTTATTATGTTTTCTTTCTGATTTCCATAGAGGAGTAAAATATTCTGCTCGTTCCCTCCCAAGTTTTGGTTTAATCACTATTTCACAATAAAGTAAAACAGCATCACCTAAATGCTAGGAAAGATTTTTAAAGCCAGATAAGGTTCTGATAATTCATTTCTAATGGTGAGAAGACATTTATTGTGTTAATATTTAGTCAAACAATGCAGCGTTTTAATGAATTTCTCTTCCAGTAAAGCTCACACATTTTCATACTTTGGGAAAGTAACTGTTAGTGTTTAATGTGCTGGTGAACTTATTAAGAATCTAAGAATTAAGAATCTCTCAGACTGCTGTAAAAACTCCCACCAAACTTCTCCCAAACATACACAGCACTGCTAATCACAAGAACAGCAGAGCTATTTTACAGATACGGTCACAAACTACAATTTACTCTTCAGAAACAGAAATCTCTTTTCATAGGTTAATCACATACATAAAAATATGATCCTCCAGATATTACACTCTGGATTCCTTAGAAAATTTATAATTGTCTGAATCATTGACCTACTGAGGGCTCTATTTCCAACATGAGCAGCTACCAGTTGGATAAATTATTTGTGGCTGCTGGTTCATAGTCCAAACAACGCAGTGTGGTAGGTGTGGGTTGTGAGTGCAGGTAACCAGGTGATTACAAAAAATAAGCTAGCTAGCTAAGTAGGTATTTGGACATAACATAGAAAGATGTACTTAAAAAGCAGCCCAAATTCAATAACTTCTTGAATAGATTCACTCTGGGGAAACAGTGGCTTTCTAAATAATACAGCACACATTATAAAGGGTCACATTTCTACTGGCTTTAACACACCCAGGAGGGAAACTACAGTAGTTGTCTTTGATCTATTGGCCTATATTAAACAGTGATGTGCTGGAGCATTGGGAAATGTCCTAATTTATTCCTGGAAAATATGCATGCATATTGTCAGATGGAACATCCTTTATAAAGCAGTGGGCTATTATGTGGGAAGGATTAAAAAAAGTAAAATGAACCAGAGAAGTATGTCAGCTGTCCACAACTGCACAGAATGGCTGGCTAAACTGCTGAGAAGCAATTTTGATTGAACTTCTTTGGATCAAGATATTCACTTCTTTTTGTCTACCAAAATGATTCTTTTTAAACTCGGAGCCAAATTAAAAAAAAAAAAAAAAGTGCATAATAAGTAGGTAACTTCAGATCACAGACACTACACAAAGGAAAATAAGATTTCCCAATAGGCATTGAAGTATGTTGGTACTGACAAAGAAGAGAAAATGATCATCACTCCTGAATCAACACCTAGGTTTGCAGGACTTGTCCAGTAGACTCTTGTGTTTGGGGTCCAAGGTGCAACAGAGAGAATGTCCCAATGCAATAGTAGGATCTTCATTCAGATTTGAAAGACCTGTAGAAACTTTACATCCCTGTATCTGATGGTAGTGGCCACACACCTCCTGATTTTTAGAGTACTGTAAATATACCAACTATTCAAACTACACTGAACTCCGTTCCCATTCCAGTATATTTAAGACCTTTGTTAACAGCACTAATTAAAAAAAATAAAACAAACCAAACCAAAAAACCCCACCAAATATAACTCTGGCAAAGAGATACAGCTCTGTTCTCCCACACTAGATATGTCATCCTTTTTCACTTTTTTTTCAGAGCACGAATAGCAAACAGAAGAAAAAAAAAAATATTTTCCCCTTTGCATTTTCTAAAATTGAATTTTCCCTCTTTCCTCAGATGCTCAGACTGCACTGCAGCATCACAGGCTGACAATACTTTACTGTAACGGGAAATGTTGTGCATCTGTTTCTAATCAGAAGAATTTAATAATATTCCATCAGTGGAGGCAGTTTGCATTTAGACCATCACATTTATTTTATTTTTTTTTATAAGAAAGCAGTGTGAATATTTGCTGCTGGCCAGAGTAGCCGTGGACATGAATAGCAGTCTAACAAGTCTCCCTCTGCATACAAAACACTCATCCCTGGGTACCAGCTGAAATTCTAATCAGAGTTCCCTCTCAACACAGATATTGTAGGTGTGCTGTGCTAGTCATTTCTGTTATTATAAACGACCTTTCAGGAATTGAAAAAATTGTAGCTTGTCAGTTGAGACTTGTAATCGTTATCCATTCAGCTAAAGGATTTAACAGGCTGCCTCGTAAAGGGAGAAAAAACCAGATTCCCTTCTCACTAATCTCAGCGAGACACAAGTGGTCTAAATTAACAATTACCTTTGACATTGAGGGAGATTTCTAATAACACTGTATTAGGATGGAAGTTGGGATGTTCTGATGGGAATTTAATAACCATGATCGGCCGTGGCCGGAGCAGAACACGTGCAGCAGCAGCTGCCACTCCTGCCCCTGATGCACCCAGTGAACCCCCCTTTGGAGGCCACCTGGTCACACGTCGAGTGGAGGCCACTTGGCCACACTGAGGGTTCAGGGGGAACATGAAATAACAGAGAATATAACAGGTACATAGCCCAAAGCAAGGTGAGGTCCAGATAAATCTACTATAGAGACACAAGCTGGTTAAAGTTCTGTGTGACCCAAGAGGAGTTCCAGTGCCTGGTGGTGATACTGAGTCTTAAAAGGAAAATTATTTTAATATAATCCCTTATGATAACTTCAAATTGCTTCTTCAAATGCAACAAATAAGACAGTTTAAACTTTTGGATCTTTAACTGGGTATTTATACATGAAATATGTGTAACACACTTGTTGCCTTCTTTTCACAAAAAGGGAATCTACTCGTATTCATAATCAAAAGTATGAGTTACATTATTAACACTTCAAAATATTCAATAGCCTTTCTAGATGATAGCCTCCATTAGACAAACATTCAGGAATCATTCACAGTGCAAGCAGATCAACTATGAGATAAGCAGTGAGAAAAGGTAATAAGGAACATGATTAATATTCAAGCTCTTGTACTGCCCTATGGGGGAGGAAAAAAATTAAGAAAAAAGAAAGGAACCAACTGTTGACCATAGACTTGAAATAAGAAATCATCTTCAAAACAAACCAGAGAAACCTAAACTGTCTACAAGTCCCTCTGTTCCTAATGATTATTATCAAATCTTATTGTTCTCCAGGGAGGGTCTCGGCCACTGAAGCTGAGCAGAGCACTCGGAGCAGATCCTCTGCTCTCCTGTGTTTCTCCTGCTGCTGTCAAAGCACGTTGAGATCACACTGCCCACTTGGTCATAAAATCAGAGGTACCTTCTCTTCACACGAAGCACTTCATACTCTAGTAAGCATTACAAAAAGTACCAAGTGCTCTAGGAAGAATGGCTGTGTAATAAAAGTATAATTGAAATGGCTCTGCTGCTGCCTCATTTCATCACTCACACTGGCCTCTGCTTGTTAAATTTTAAGATCTCTTGGGAAAACAGTGCATAATATAACTACACTCCAGAGTGTCAAAACAACCACTGCCATGATTTATCTCATGCATAACATCAAGGATCTATTTTAAAGATTTCACCAGTAAAACAAGCCCTTCGACTTTCACACATCCCTTCATTTAAAAACGTGGGCTAAAAATTTTGAAGGAACTTGTCTGCCTTTCAGGAACATTTGAGTCTCCTTACACTTTTGCATTTCCAAATTCATTATAAGAGGAAAAAACTAACACTGATTTCTTGAACAAAGATTAGCAGAAGAAAACAAAATTTCATCAACAAGGCAACTAAGAGAAGAACAAGAATTCACGCAAATACAAAATCCAATGAAAAAATTTTAAACCAAGTATTTCTGTGTAATCTCTTAAATTATCCAGGGTTCCACTCAACACACAGGGATTTCAAATACTTCTGGGTACCACACACAGACATTTGCAGGAAAGGGTATCTGCATCCCCAACAGATATTCTCCTCCTCCCATGCTGTGCTGTCTTAGGCCACCTCCCACCCTGCCACTCTTCCCACGAAACCCTCTGAAGTTGCCTTTTAAACTCCAGATTTACTAAACATACTAAACATGAGATTTTAACAGTGTTACGTTTCTCAATTCTGCTTTCTTTTCTTGTCAAAGCCAACTTGTCATTATCCTGACTTGATCTTTCTTATGCCACTAAGGATTTTGTTACCCACCTTCAAAAGAGGTAGGAACCTACACCTGCTGTGGGAGCATTTCAATCTCTCTTTAGACAAAACCATTTTGGATCTATACACATTATTCCATTCTCACACGTCTTCTGTAGGGATAATATGACACAAAATGGGCTGTTACTGCTCTTGTAGGTGACAGAGGAAAGAGATATCTGTGTTTCTGCACCTCCTTGCTAACTTTACCAGCATCTACAATTAAACTAGAAAAGCCTTAAAAACACAACTTTAAACATTCCTTCTACCTCACACCCTGATGCAGCAGGTAAGGTCACCACAGCATATTTCTCATTTCTAAGGAAAACTACCACACACACAGCAGCAGTGCTGTTTCTTAATTGGCCTGGCTGGCCAATTTGGCTGGCCTTAATTTCCCCATAAAGTCTGCCACAGCCATACGATGTTACCTATAGGAAACACACCATCAAATTTATTTTGTCTAGCTGCAATTAACAGTTGCTTCCTTCTACTGCACAGAGAAGCCTTGACTGCTCTGTAGTAATGCCCAGAAGTCAGTAATAGGCCATATAACATACAATATTACTTTTTGCTTTCTGTTCCAATAGCTTACTGCAGCCACAGAAGATTGATCGTCTCCAGTATGCTTTTATTCAGAGGCAATTTTTCCTTTGTGTTAGGAAACTGTTGCTAACTCAAGGCAAGCACCTCGACAGCAGAACGTTCAGAAGAACACTCAAATAATGATTTGAGCAAGTACTTTTCACACCCACCTGTCCTCATCCCATAAAAGCTGACCAAAAGGTCAGAGCAGGCTCAGAAGTGACCAAAGGCAGTTTCCCTTCTGGATCCCAGAGCTGCCATTATGTTCAGTGCTCTGTAGCCACTGCAGCCACTTTTGTGTGTCAAAAGCTCAGATGCTGTGTGTGCCATGATACCCCAACACTCTGTCTCAGAGAAGAACAGCAAGAGGACACAATGACAGGAGAAATTAAATCATCTTTGAAATATTCACCAACAGTAGGAGTAGATGTGTTGTTGGGGTTTTTTTGTTCTTTGTTTTACTGCTTCTTCCTTGGAGATCTATAAAGTGCAACCTTTAAGTTATGAATCCTGCTCATCACTTAACACCCCTCAGTTCATTCTGGCATTGACTGGCATACAGAGAAGGGCTTTTCCTAGGCATGGAGGGGACAGCAGGCTGTCACAGGGAAATTTGGTTACCAGCTCCCTTTCATTCTACCAGTGAGTGCTGATCATTAGTCCTCAGCCCTCAGAAAGTGGCAGAACTGTCAAATAAAGTCAGTTCAATGCATAAGGAAACATGCAGTTGAAGCCCTGCATCTCCGTGCTGTTAAAACACCCTGTCTGTTCTCCCTATTTTCTGTATACATTTAAACAATTTAGACCTTATAGTCTAAAACAGATTGGGGAAGTAGAAATCAATGGAAGCTTTGTTATTTTAAGAAAGCAATTCTAAAGAGTCTGAAATATTGTCTCCTTACAACTTCAGTTTGCATTTTTATGCAATTGGGTGGTGAATTCTTTAGTTGTACAGAAAAAAAGCCAAACAACACAACAAAAAACAAATGAAGGAGCTGCACAATGATCCCTATAGAATGAAATTAATCAGTTACCTGATTTCCACTTTGCATAACCAGAAATGTTCATTATCTAGCTAAAAAGAACAAATAAATAGATAGGTTTTTTTAACTGTTACTGAATCTCAACTCTTTCTGAACTCAGCAGTTCTGTCAAGTGGATAGACCGTAATGATCAAGATCTCAAGGTCAAAATATAAAGAAGCAAGTAAAACAGTAATTTCACACTGTGTAACAGTCTTGGAGAATACAGGCCCCTGACATATAATGCCATGAAAGAAAACAACGAACTTTCATTTTTGATTTAAAGAGTGTAAGTTTACTCAAAGGTGCTTTGCTATCCCCCGAAGTTTTAGAGCAGTATAACCAGCCTTTACCACTTGTCAACATTTAATAGCCTACACCCCAGTGATTCTGTTCAATTGGATTTTTTTTTCTCTCCAGCTTCTGTATTTAGCTCTTAGCTGGAGCAGGTTGACAACGCATCTATCATAGCTAAACAATCTTATTCACAAGCATTTATTTTCTGCACTTACGTTTGTTTGCTCCTCTGCTACATAGGTTTTGTATGTTCCCACATACCAACACACGTTTGCATTGTGTCTGTTTACAATATCACATGAAAAGTTTTGTAGCTCCTATTCATTCTGCATCTCCTCTCATCACGACTGCCACCTTGGCCTTCAAAGGGAGCTTAGTTTAGTTGGGATAACTTGGGGTAGTTATTAAAACACATTTAAGACATTCCTGTGTTCACCTCATTTAAAAATACGATCTCTCGAGACACTGCTGAAGCGGAATGGGAATTTTCTTATCCAAACTGTAGCTGTTCTACTCTCCAACAATGTAAACTGTGCCCGGGGATAATCCTGATGTTTTAGAGCAATTGATACATGGTATTTTCAATGGATGATGTCAACCACATTCCTAGGTTTATAAAGTAAAGCAAGATAAAAAACAGTTAAGGAGAGGAACTTCTGTGAAGTTTTTCAGTGAAGCACAGCTATAGCTAAAACTTATCCCCACAGACCTAAAGTGTGCTGCCACCAGGGGTGAAGTAATTCTGCAAAATACACAGCATGAGTTGTCTTTAAAACAACTTTGTTAAAAGTGAAGCCCCGTCTCCTCTTTAGGAAGATACTTAAGTCTTTGATCCCACTGCTGTTTGGTACTTTAGTGAGAGCAGGAGCAATACACAAATTATTTGAGAAGCAACTGAGTTTAACTTTTTGCAAAAACTAAATTGTGTCAGGGCCCGAGTACTCTTTTGTGAAGTATCATTAATGGATTTGTTACCCATGGAAAAAATATCACAGTAAGTAAATGAATATTTGAGAAATACCTGAGGACCAACTATTTCATGTGCAGAAAACTTCTTCAATAACTGCCCATCTCACAGCTCTCTCTGGTATTTCCCAGCTCCTGACATCAGCTCTCTCTAGGTAGTTCTAACCATGCAGAATTATTCCTTATATCAGTTTATGTTCTGAGGGGCAAAAAAAGAGTTTGTCATTTGGGAAAATTACTATTAAAAAACTTGATAGAGAAGTTGCCTGTACAGAGGTGGTTGTCAGGGTTGACTGGATTACTTAACAATGGCTAGCCAGAGAAATTCTTTCCTTCTGAGGGGAGAACAGCATTTTTCCATTAGTGAACTCCTGTATAATAAAGCAGCATATCTCTGCTCCTTGCAGTCTATGAAATCCTTGCTCTCCATGTTTCCAAGAGAGCTGTTTACTTTCAAATCCTCAACTTGGCAGAGTTTGTGAACAGACTGCCACTCTGCTGAGCACAGTTCTACATTTATGAAAGAAGGAAGCAATTCTGAAGTAAGCACATCTGAAAGAAGATAAAATAGTGATGGCACAATTATTTTTATTTTATCAAGTTGCTGTAAAACTGCTAAGCCCAGAAGCCTCCCATTTTAGCTGTGTACTGAAAGAGAAATAAAAGTAAGCTAGTCCCTCTCACTGCTTCTCTTGAAAAAACCTCAGATGCTTCTGAGTCACAACACTTGTAAATCCTGGAATAGAAAGAATGAAATAGATCATAAAGCATCATTACTTTTACTTAGACAAAGACCTGTGTGTTCGACATAGATATGAAAGCAGATAGAAAAAAAATGATCAGAATTCAAAAGCACCAGGAGCCTTGTCTGGCTGAGCCCTGCCTGCCTTGTACCATCACCTCACAGGCAGGCTGCTGAACAGGAAAATTAAATCATGGATACAAATCATAAGAATCTACTATAGATAGCAAAGATTTTATGGATTTTAAGAAATTATTCTTAATATTAAAAAGCAAAATTCTGGCAGAAGAAAATTGTAGCATGCACATGACAGAGGATCGCTGGTAAGAGCAAGTTTTCTTACATAGAAAAGCAAAAGAAAAGAGCAAGGAAAAGCCAATGAAAGAAATGAGAATGGACAAACAACAATCATTCTTGATTATAGACAAGACACTTCCTTTCAGAAAATGAAAAAACAACCAAACAAAAACCACCATAAAAATTTCTAAAGGCCTTAAGTAATAGCAATCTCAACAAAACCCCAAGCCACCAGTTTTAGACCACAGGGGTTTTTTTCCACAGAACAATGAGATACAAAATCATAAGTAATACTTCTATCCTCTGACTTGCTTCTATAAAGTTAGCAAGCAGCAGAAGTAGCAGGTTTGCTGTAAGCAGTTGTTACTGTTCCCATAACATTCCCCTATTGTAAATATTTAGGGAATTATTAGTACATCACATTAGGAAGACACTGCCCTGAAAGACCCTGAACTGTAAAAATGAGTAGCTAGAGTTAAACTTGACCATGCAATAACTGACTGTGGGCACCTCAGAAGTTTCCACAAGTGGTGGCAACTTGACTATTTATGACTCTTTGCCCAAGAGTGAAGAGGCCTCTAGAATAAAATGCCAAGGAAGAACAGAAGCACAAAGGGAGGGCATGGCAAGTAAAATAAACAGCACAATTTCTCCTTTGGTTCATAGTTTACACCATCCATATTGCAGCCATAGAGTGAAATTCATCACATTACAAAGTACTCTGCTACTGGTGGAAATTTATGGATTTAAAAACAAAGCAGCAGAATATACATCTTTTCAGGGATGATGAATTCTCCTACAAGCACCATCCACTGTCACAGTGTTTGCAACATTAACTCCTCTCTGTGTCTGAGCTGATTCCAGTATCTGTTAAATTTAGAATAAAACCAGCATAATGCACAACAAGTATTTTTATTATCCTTGGGAAAGCTTGGAGGCATTTCAAAACTAAGTAAAAATGTAAAGTTTCGGTTATCATTTTCCAAGTCTTGGTCTGCAGCACCAACACTTACTACCTGGAACCTGGCCTTCTCTTCTAATTTTTTTCCCTTATTTAACTTAATAAACAAATCAATTAGATACAGTTTGCATTCATAACAGCATGGAATAATATTGTAGGAACCTTCCAAATGACCAAGATCATACATAGGAAGAATGACATATACCAAAATACTGCCTTCCATCATCAAAGCAGACCTCCCTGCTAAACAAAAATATTTCCAGTTCTAAAAAAACCAAACACTGTATAACACAAAACTATTTTAAGCATCTTCAAAGTTAGCACATATGGTATGTTGTCCATTTCTACCCTTCAGGTACCAGCAGGAAGACTATAGGCTGGATATACCATTTCAGTGGCAATTGATTCCAGGGCACCATCTTTTTGAGAGCCCCTGATATTTGTCTCCAACTGTTACCAAAACCTGTGCTGCTGGAAGATGACAGAGGCAGGCTCAGTCAGCTGGACAGAAATGGCTTGGAATCATGTGGCTTGAGAATCAGCAACTGCTTTGCAGGAATATGAGATGGGAGAACAGGTGACATCAAAGGCAGGGATCTGGAAGAAGGTCTTGTTAGTTTTACTAATTATGACAGGACACATTTGCTTCCCTACATGTTGCAGACACTTGGATGGAGATCAGGGGGTACCTGCACAGCAGCCATGTGGCCAAGTGGGACCCTGACACTCCCAGCTCAGCATCAGAACCTTCAGTCAAAGGCTGTGAGAACAGATGTAACCTCCAGAGTGACTTTTTTCTCTCCACCCCCTATTTTGCAATCCCTTTTAGATGAAGGTGGCCAATAAAATCTCACCAAGCAGCATCATGCAGCCTTGACTGCCAGCGAGCCCTTGAGGCACAGCCTCAGGAGTGACAAGTGTCCCTCTGCAAGGCTGGTGCTGCCCTGGGTTGAGAGCTCAGCCCCAGCTCTCAGCAGCACCTGCCCACTCCAAATGGGGACCTGTACTTGCAATAATTAATACACAGGCTGTATATGAAAGAACAGACCAGATGATCCTTGAGGTCCCTTCCAACCTTGTATTCTATGACTCTAAATGCTGAATATAATGTGATAATCTTCCCTTATATGCCTCATTATTTATTGGATTCTTTCTCCAAGGCAGATGGAGAGAACAGTGGTGTTAATCTCATTTGGGCTTTGAGTGGATACACAACATCCATTACCGTACAGCCATTGGGGCACCAAGTTGGAGTGGATCTGCTTTATATGCACTAACTTGCAGCCAAAAAATTAATCAGTCCATAAAATATCCTTCAAGAAAAACAACTGATTTCATAGTTGAGAAGCTGAGTGAGAGGGTAAAGTGACCTGGCAACAGCAACCCAGAGCCAGCAGCCCCACTGTGGATACACAACAATAACCATATAACTTAACGGACTGGTGAAACGCCTCATTTCAGTTAAGTAAATTCAGTCCAAATAATATTTTCAACATTGAAGATATATGAACTATGGCTTGTTGTGTGCACTGGGAGCCTAACAGCATTTGTGAATAATTTGTCCCTCTTATCTGAAAGTGAACACTGGCTTTCTGTCTTCTTCCATCATGATCAATACTAAAATGTTCAGCAATACAGAACATGAACCAGGCTGGACATCTCCAGGAGAGCAGCTCACACCTAGTGCCTGTGTCTGTGACTCCCTGTGAGAGGGCTTTATGGCAGTGTCTGGGTTTGTTATCCAGGAAAATAACATTTGCATCACTAATTCATTAGGAGGAAAGACATGATGTTCTTATCAAATGCTGTGAAATGTTACTGTAAAAAAAACCAACAAGCTTAAAAGGCCAAACATGCCACCATCAAAAATACCACCAGCAAGAAAAAGTGGTGCCAAGTTTCTTAAAAACATCGTGTGGGAAAGAAAAACCTCAGACTACCAGACAGTTGAAAACCCAACACTTCCAAAAGAGCTTTTCCTCACTCACCCTTCACACGAAGCTCCATGCTGAAGCCAATATCCTTTTTAAGGTTTAAAATACACCAGCAGGAAGCTTTTATTGTGTTCATACTTCCAAAAAGCTTTCCACCTCTTACACTGAGATGCACAAACACCTCAGCCAGCTCCAGCAGTGAAGAGGACAAGTCTGTTCCCTTGCACAGCTCCAGCCTTACAGTAGCACAGGTAATGGTTCTGCAGGTGACAGACAACTGGACATGGGCAAAACTGACACCTTGATGCATCACAGCTTGTTTATGTTTCCTGGTGTAAGATTTATGCACGTTGAGCACAGCTCAGAGCAAGTTAAGTTACAGTCCAATGCAACTTAATGATTTTTCTACTTGATGCTTTCTCCTAAAAAATGGGGATGTCTCAGCTTTCTCAATGAACGAGGGTTATGGCAGAAGAAATATTGTGGGGATGGAAGCTGCTCTGTGCATCCCCACAGATAACTAAACGCCTCAAAGATCTCATCTGCATTTTCTAGAAGCAGTTTCATGGTGATTTACTAAGACACTGCCAGGGCTCTCTGCATCTCCCCGATGAAGGAGTAGCTGCCTACCTGCCCTTTGCAAACAATGCATTGGATAGTTCACTACTGAGTAGCCCCTCTCTTCCAACTCCATGTATGGCTGTTGAGAATAAATCCTGTAGGATTTACTCTCCACGTAGCCTGTGCTGAGCAGCACAGCTCCCTCCTGTAACTCCAGGATGATGCACACGGACAGGAGGCTTTCTGGGGCTACCTGTTTTCATGCACACTGGTCTGGGTTTTCAGGTGATGCTCTACAGCTGAGCTCCCCACTTCTGTTACTATTTTTGCTTCATTTACACCACTGTTTAAGTCTGTAGTAACAACTCCAACACATCAGAAGCAAGAGGAAGGAAAAAGATATAACAGCATGAGCCAAAGGGGACAGACAACGTTGTTGTCACCGTGGACAAAAAAGGAAAAGATGCTCTTCAGCTGAAGGACTTAGAAAAGATTTAAATATTTCAAGGTAATAAGGATGTGAAACCTTTACTATCCCCCAGTTTTCCACTCAGCTGGGACCTGAAAATACTTGGAACAAGCTAAGAGAGACGAACACACAAGTTTCTGTCCTCAGAGACAAGGTCCCCAAAGCGCCCGGCTTTCTGCTCCTGCCTGCAAACATACTGAGCAAACTGGATGGGAAGAGCCTGCAGAGTTCTCATTTATTTTAATTAACTCATAAGAGAACTGTGGCTTAGCTCAAACTGAAGAGGTTTTTAATCATGGAATCATCAGCTGGTCTAGAAAACAGACAGATAAACCAAAAAGAAACGGGAGTTCTGCCTTTGTAATGGTCTCCCCTGCTGAAATCACTAGCAAAGTCAGTGCTCAAAACTCTGATACCCTACTTTTTTTGGTCTTATTTTCCGAGTGACTTTCCAGCTCTATCAGCCACTAACTTCCAATGCTCATACGCTGTGGCAAAACTAGAGCTTGAAAAAAATATGTATTTATAAAGTCTGTCAAACATACCAAAATCTTTCAAGAATACTAAAAACAGCATTCTTCCTGTTGGTTAGGTTATCCAAGCAACCCTGCTCCACTTTGTTTAGATTATAAGTGTTATATATCTGCAAACATCTCTCCATCAAACTTCATTTTTCACATTTACAGCTGAATACTCCCAGTGACCTAATACAGCCCCAATATATGCTGATATATTGGTTTATATATGGCCTATTGCCATTTTTATTTCATATTAAATGAACAATGAGGGAAAACAATTGCTAGACAGGAAATGGTTAATGCTAATTTCCAATTAATAAACTGCCTTCCCTTTATGCTACCTTCTGGAACTGTACCCTGGTTTCTGGGTACATTATCTATTATAATTATTTAATTATCATTAAACAAAATAATAAAAAAATAAATAATTTAATAAGTATTAAATAAGTAATATATAAAAATATTAAACAATAATTAA
>JANHGL010010798.1:182283-210462 GCA_024611195.1 Ceyx melanurus | reverse complement strand
CATATAGTGTAGAACGAAAAATCAAAGTAATTTTAATTTGTTTCTTATGTGGTAGGAGGGGAGGGGGGGGGGGGGGGTGGGGCGCGGGGGGGGGGGGGGGGGGGGATGGACGAGGGATGACTCAAAAAACTTTCATGTAAATAACTCCTTCTTGTAAATAGGAGTTGGGTTTAATCATGGTTCATTCTAGCAGATTTTAAATATATTCCTCCTCCTTTTAGAGTTGGGAACCATTTGCTTTATGAGCACCATTTGGATCATTTGCCTGTTGCTCATAAAATAGACAAAGCTTTTATCCATGCCATGAATTTTTACTCACTTTATACAAAATATCTAAGGAGGGATTTGCAGGGGCCAGAATTACATCCATGAAAGAATTAACAACTAATTTAATTTTCCGCTACGATAATGGTTCCAGCAGTTTTTGATTTTGTTGATTACATTTCTTCTCTCCATGAGATAAAAAAGCATATTGGTGTTAGCTTCTTTGTACTATATTTTTTTTTTAAGGAGAGATTTTAGTTTTTTCCCCCCCCCAAACTGAATAGAAACAGCAAAACCATTTCATGTTTTATTCTGTGTAGTTACTAAATTATACATGATTACTAAGTTAATTAATATATAATATAAATAATAAATAAGTAACAATAAATGCAGCTTTCAGAACAGGTAACAGGGTGGTGGTCTGCATGTGCAGGAAGAACACCAACCCTCACCAGCACTGGGACAGCCCAACAGAGTCTCTCTGGAGACATCCAAGACCTGTCTGGATGAGTTCCTGGGTGACTTGGTCTAGGTGACCCTGCTCTGGCAGGGGGGTTGGACAAGATCATCTTCTAGGTCCCTTCCAACCCCTGACATTCTGTGATTCTATGAGTATTTCCTTGACAATTCTGCCTGCAGCAGTCACACAAACCACCTCTTGCTAAAGCTCACCCCTGACACCCATGTTCATGCAGAGGGGCTGCCCTCAACGACAATCACGGCATCAAGCTGCCTCCACCACTCTGCTCACAACTCAGAAGCCAAAATTCACTCTTGTCTGCCAACAAACCAAAGCCCAGTGCTAACTGCAAGCTCTCTACCTGCCTGCTCTGGACTGGGCTGGAGGGAAGGGAAGGGGAAGAGCCCGGTAGCCTCCCTGAATGATCCTTCAGCTGTTTAGCAGCAACAGAAACACAGAAAAAGGGACCTCCAAAGATGGAGTCCCCAGTGCCAGAGCAGGGCAAAACTGGAGCAGATCACACAGAAATGCATCCAGATGGGTCTTGAAAGTCTCCAGAGCAGGAGACTCCAACAGCTAAAACAAAACACTTTGCTCAGCAGTTTAGTTCCTGCACGTGAAGAGTTATGTCTGTTAGTACCCGTGGACCACAGCAAGCTCCTGTGGTCCTGCACATAACCATTATTGACTGCAGACACAGATCAATGCACCCTCAACTGTGCTGATTAGCAGCTGCCTGGGTAGAGGTGCTGGGAGGTTTGGCCATGCAGGAGCTGGAAACAGCCCACGCTGCATCTGGGAGCCTTTTCTTTAGGAAGGGGGGAAGATCTTTTGTCAGAGTAACAGTTGGGGGATTTCCCCACAACAGGAGGCTTGCCCATGTACAGATTATCATCTTTATTTATACATAGAGGTGCACAAACATATATACCACCTACCTATGACCACAGTGAAGAATTCAGCATTGAAGAGCTGCTGTATTTTAATCAGCTGTATGGATTGTACTGGGAAAGGCTGCACTGTTAGCATTGCTACTAATAAAATAACTGCACTCAAGCATGAAGAAGGATAGCTCTAACAGAGATGTGGGGGGGGAGTTTTCCATTTCTCCTTCTAAATTCCTACGCTGTGTTTGCCACACGCCTTTGGAGTAAACATGCCTCCAGAACAAGCTTAAGTTCTAGGATTTAATATGTCATTTGTAAAAGCTAGAGACAAAACAGCAAAATATTTGTTTGGACCGAGTGCTTACAGCCTGAAAATAGAAGGCAGAGCCTACTTAGGCTACAGGCACACTGTAATTACAGATCAGGGGTTGCTGCCTCTGCCTGGCTCTCTCCATCTTTGCCCTGGGCACTACAGCTACAGATTCACTACTGCCTTCAGCAACAGGTGAAGCCTGCAAAGCAGAGGCAGGGGGTTCTGGCAGGAGGAGGCACTGTGCTCCGTGAATTGCAGATGAAATAAAGGAAAAATGCCCCCACATCCATAAAAAGCAGCAAACTTCATCTGGGAATTTGCAGGAGCAACCCAGTTCTCCAGGTTGGTCTTCCCAGCACCCTACTGCATCCCCACTCCAGCACCTTCTCTTCAACAGCCCCAGTCCTTGTCTTTGGAGAAGCGACATCCAGTTTCACCTACACTATGAACTGGATTTTTCCTTCCCTCTCATCACCTCTGGAGCCATGGATTTCAACGTTCAGTATGGGAAACTGATACACAAGGAATAAATAGCAAAAATGGCTCTGTACTCCTGCATATAAGAAAGTTGCAATAAGCAATTTGCTCAAGTAAACAGACAACTGCAAGGCCAAAACATCCAAAACTACATGCTAAGGAGGACTGCATATTAAAATCCCCATTTCTTTTTTTTTTTCATTATAGAGTTTTGCTTCATTTTTGGTTAAATCCTCATGATGTAGAGTCCATCTTTCAAACCTTCCTCTCAAAAAAACAAACTTCAACGAACTTCCATTTCTCACCAGATGCTCGGAGTTCAAAACCCTTAAGCAATCAGTTTTGTTTAAGGTTCTACAGAGATTTTTAAGCACGTAAGGAACACAAACTGAAGGCAAGATAATCAAACATTGTGATATACAATGCCAAGAACCACAGAGCTGCCTGCTGCAGCATTCCTTTAGAGCCCCAGATTCAGACTCACAGAAACCTCCAGTACAGCAAACACATCAGCAAAGTTGTTCCAGCCTACCTGTGGCTGAGTCCACGGCTCCAAGGTTGTTTCTTTCAAAGGAGTTTGTGGCCTTCCCACTTCTTTTGTGTGCTTTGGGGAGAGAAAAGCATTCATCAGTCATATGTCAGCATTCAGTATTAGTTTCCCTTGAGGGAGTAAAAAAATTAGGTACAAAAATCATAGAAAATAATGTATCACAACTGCATACGTTTGGAGTAGACTCAAGGTCTGATATTTTTGCAGCTAAGTAACTTCACTTTCAGGGGTGCTTTAAGTTTCAAGATGTGGAGGTGCACAGCTTCTTGGTCTCCTTGACTTTCCACTACCTCGGAATATTTCAAGATTGACCATCCCAAAGCAAAAGTCAATGTAATCAAAAAGATTTAAGTCTTCAAATAAGTAGCCTTGCTGATCATTCACTTGCCTTTTTTAATGTCACCCAAACATCCTGCAATTGCTTGTTAATGTCTCTAATTGCTCAGTTCCTATAAGTGAGATTTTTTGAGCACTGCCAATAGCATGTTGGCTCTTTTTAATTGTCTCCATATGAATTTCCCATGGAAGGAACTTTACACATCACTGCAAAAATACCAAAAGTGTGTCTCATATTTTCATTCCCTCTTAGTTCTTTCTATCATAAAATGAAAACAATTGCATTGACAAAAAAAGTCCTCTGCTGAAAAACACATTTAAAAAGTGCCAGGATTTTCCTCCTCCTGAAATACCCCCGTAATGTAGCTACCCTTTGGATATGGCCTTTGACAATATGTAATATCAGTAGCATCTTATCCAGGTCTCACATCAGAGTGATCTAAATGCCCACAGAGAATGCAAAGGCTGATAAAGAGAGGGAGAGATCTGCCATTGGATTTTCTGTCATATAGAGTAAAATATGGCTGCTTAAAAGGAAACTTTTTTTTTTTAATACAGAATTTGTGGGCAAGTTGAGTTAGCATGGAGAATTCGCAGTGCTCATTTCAAAAAAACCACCTTATTAAATGGCAATTTTGTTTGGGCAGGTTGGATTGCCTGTAATAATAGATTACAGGCAATCATTTTTTACCATTTTTGTTATGTTGTATTTTAGGGTAGCAATGGAACATGATTCATTCTTGAAATAGAACAATAAGTGCATTTCAAAAGAAAAAAGAAATAACCACAGATTTAGTGAATGCTAGATGGAGTTAAAATGAACGCATCTGGAAAGGGAAGGTTGTATTTTTCATATGTTCAAAAGCAAATGTATTCTACCTTATAATCTTTCTTTAAATGTAATAATCAAGCATCAAAGGGACCCAAACACATCATGAAAATTATTAAACATATCAATTGTGGTGCCAATATACCACAATAATTCTGTATGGGACAACCTGCCAGAAACAGACATTAAAAATCTGTCATGAGAAATAGTTTTCCTTGGAATTTCACATCAGCCTTTATGCAACATTTGTCCAGTCAGTTCTGTTTTGGAGGATAGAGAAAAAGGAAAAAGCAAGTGTGGAAATACAGGAAGAAAAGGGATGCAAAAGTACATTTAGTTAAGACAATACTTAAAAATATTTGAGTGGCATTAGCAAAGCATGCTTTACATTTTGAATATGACTTAACTAAGAATCAAACATCTCTTACTGGTAAATTATAAACTAGCATCTTGTGTTCTTCCACTTCCAGCACCCAAAGAGACCCTCTCACCTCTCCAAAGACAAGTGTTAGAGAGTAGTGGCAAAAGGCAGAGTGAAAGCAGGGCAGACTCTGGGCAACAATCTAGTAAAGTGAAAACCAAGCAGTAACTGCTCTCGGCCCCTTCAGGCTCTCTCTACACAGCACCCATCAGCTATTTAGCTCTCATTTCTATGTTGGGGATGTCATCTCAGCACTAAAGGAATCAAGCTGTAGGAATTCAAAGCCCTAACACACAGCACAGCTCCTGTCTGCCACAGAGAACCTGCAAAGGTGTTTGCATTGCCACTTTGCAGTGTGGAAAAACACGCTGTACGGGAGCTGTGCCTGCGTGTGAGACAGCTCCCAGGGAGCCAGCACTTCACTTCTAACTGGCAACACAGCTGCTGCAGCCTGCAGCTCAGCACGCTTCAAAACTCAGCTTCTGCCAGTCCCTGCTCTGAACTACCTGCTCCTAAAGCAATTGTGCTTCTGCTACACAAGCTCCCTACCTGCTGTTCTCTGAGATAGACCCACATCCTTACTGGATGACATAAGCACAGCACTTATTCACAAGTTGCTTTTTTTATAAGAAGAATGTGGTAATGACAGACAGTCCTCCCAGGAGCTTCTTTCTTCCAGTACAGATAAAGAAGCTCTTAATAAAAGAGGGAAGTTTTTGGAAGCCTTTATCCCCCCATTTTGCTTGGAGCATCTTCCCACAGCCTTCTGCAGCCTCTCCAATTCCACTCCAGACACAATAGAAGATGCCCACAGTCTTTTGTTTATGTTCCCCCACTTCCTCAATTTGACATTTCAGATTCACACATAAAGGGAAATTGTACTCCTAATGAGATAAAGATGGAGTGATTTCAACCTGGATATTGCATTATGGTTTCAGCAGTGCCATTAAAGCTCCCTTAACTCCTTTACATACCATTTCTCCAGCCTGACTTCTGGAATAAATTGGGTTCTTTTCAGGTTTGATGAACCACCTGTCAGTGCTGTTATAGCCAACAACCCTTCCACGAGTGTGGGGTGTATCTGGACAACCCGCTGGGTTCCTGCCACTCATCCAGCACCACCTGGGATCTCTCCCTCTGTCAGAGTTGAAGGAGACTCTTTTGCTGTAAATCATCACCTGACACCCTGTATCACTGCCCTGGCACAGGCACTGGGGAAGGCAAGAAAAGACAGGAGCCTACAGAAGGTCTTGCTGGCTGTAAAAGTTTCCTTTATCTCACTGATCCCTGTTGCCCAGCGGGAAATGCAACACTGGCAGCTGTTCCCCTAGGCCAGGCAATCCTGTCTATTCACTGAAAGTCCAATTTTCAGGTATTTTCAGTATGAAAGATGGTTTAGTTTGCTGAGTCATCACACAGCCAGTCACATCAGTCTTCCACCTGACCACCTAGAAATTCCCCTGATCAATTATGTTTGCAATCAATAAAATCCAGCATAATGACCAAGTAGTAAAAAGATTGTGCACAAAATATTTTGCTGATATCTGGAATTTTATGTCTACTTGTAAGAACAAAAGAAAGCTTTGATTAAATATTAAAGTAGTTATTTAATCTTTTTTTAGGGAAAAATGAAATTCATCATGAATATTTTCTGTTGTTTATTAGGAACAATAAGTTAACAAACATCTAATTACTTATGACAACTTGAGAGGTAACATTCAGGCTTCCAAAATCTACTGAAGAAAAAACATTGTAAAAAAAATAGATTTTGTAAAGATTATGAAAGTCATCATTTTAAGTCAGACTGTTTTTATCCTTAAGATGGTCCCCAGTCTGAAATATGAGGAGGAAATCTCTTGTGCAGAGAGAATTCAAATTAATTTAACAACTGCTCCTGCACAAAAGATCTCCCTTCTGATGGCATCTTCCACCTACACTACTCAGCTCCTGGTGTCTGTACAGGTCAGGCTGATCCAAGACAAGATGCTGCTGTTTACTCAAACTTATTATTCTAATACTGACTACTGGATCTGTTCAACTAGGTATCATCTCCTTTTCATCCCGTGGCCCTATTGACAGCTTTTTGCTTTCCTTCAAAGGAAAATCTGGATTTATTAGAGTTAAAAAGGCAAGAAAAAGTTACAACATGACAATTTCAGTTTATGTATTTTGATTTCTGGAAAGGCCCTAAAATTATCTAGACAGATACTACCACCAATAAGTCTAATGGTTATTGATTGCCGTGAGAAGCAAAAGCAGATTGAAGTTCAAAGATAATACGATGCATTTTTCTTTGGTGCCTTATAAAACTGCTACAGCAGCATTAAGATTGTCTGACTCTAAGTGTTCCATTCCTGCACTTTACAGGAAAGAAAAAAAAAAAAAGAAAAAAATGTCCTTTATGAAATTGTCTTTCAGGCTAAAATCTTGTATGGCTTGAAGGGATATTTCAGCAAGAAATAGCAGAAGATATTTAGTAAGTAGTATATTAGCTCTGTTACATTATCAAAGCCTGGCTGGGATTGCAGATGTTTATTTGGGGCAGCTTTTGTCTTTCCTAGTTATGTTTAAAGTATACAGCCAAAAGCTATGGTTTTAGACAGGAACTGTAGACTTGACTGTTTTTCTGTCTCACATTATAATCAGGAAGACATGTATACTAATTTCACTGTCCAGGCAGAACAGCTTTATTATCACACTGAGAGAGAGAAATGCTCTAAGCCTGAGAAGGAGATTATCTCCAAGAACAATGTCTCCTCCTTGCCTGTAAGTTGATTTCAGGTAATTGGATTCCTGCAGTCTTCTCCTTCAGCCTCCTAAGATCCTTCATGTGAGAGGTGAACAGAAGGGTTACTTTAAGTGATGAAAGTATAATTTTAGGTAACATTATTGCTTAAAAAAAATAAATATTTCTTCCACACTTCCAAGCTTTGTATAAATATGAAAATCAATCTGTATGACAAGTAAATGGGAAGTTCCTAAGACAGCTGAAATCAAGATGTTAGTAAGGATTCTCAGAGGATGGGCTCTGCATTGTGTCCAAGAAACACATTAGTTCTGCCTTTTCCCAAAGAACAGTAATATAATTTGGAACCCCCAGGTAAACCCCCCTTTTTTGGGGGTATCAGCAAGGCACCTACAGTCTAGAGACCTGCAGTGTGCTTCAGAAGGATGGGAACGATCAGCTTTCCACACCAACCAGACATCTGCAATTGCACTGGCACAACTTCTGCACTGGTTTGGCTGCAACGACTACATCTCCAGTTCTGGAAGTCTCACACCTTGGGATGCTGCTGTACATCCTCCCGGAGATTCCTTGGCCTCAAAAGCCACAATTTAACCCAGCAAGTCTAACTGTTCTGCCAACAGGCAGCTTTTATCTTGCAATTACCTCCTCAAAGATGCAATAACTCACCCAGTGCATACTCAGCCAGCCAGCAATGAGGAGAGCCTGATTGCAGAGGTGCACACACCCCATCCTTACAGCTGTTACACTACACAGCCTTTGCTTATGTGATTCCTTCTTTTATTCCAGCATATCTCTGAGTAAAGGCAAGAGACAGGGGACTGAAAGCTGAAGGCAGGGTGTGGGGTGGGGACTGAACGACTAGAGCACACTAGGAAAGCTCAGAGGTTTAACAAAGCCTGACATGAGATTTGCCAGATGGTTCTGTACCGGATTGTAAAACTTTAAACTAATCTTCATTTAAGAGTTTTAAGGGCTGTATCCCTCTTAGAAAGCCTCTTGCTCTTTTGCCTGGTGATTCTGGTAAATTATAGATCAGACTTTAGAAAACTGCTTCCATGAACAGAGGCTCCTTAAATCTCAGCTAAACTAAGCAAGAAGATTACATGTTATTATGATGTAGCACAGCGGGATTTTTGTACAGCAAACATAATGATGTAGAGAAGGATAAAACTATCATTCTGTGCAAGGAGGTCAGCCGTGGAAGAACAATGCTCTTTATACAGCCAGCAAATCCAGATGTACATGGGGAATCTTCACGTGGCAGGTTTTTTTCTTAATGGTTCTGTAAAGAAGTGCAATCATAAGCAAAACCCAGATCTGTATTTGAGGATTCAGTGATCATCTTACAGGAAAGGAGATGTCATTTGGGAGAAATGATTCCAAATATTACTAGAAAATGTATCTATTTCAAGGGCAATTTTGAGGTAAAAGGCATTCCTTTGGTTTTATGCAAGGAGAAAGGATTTTCTCTGAATCCCCAGTGAAATGTCATATACTGTATGGAGTATTAAAAATTAAAATGCTCACTAATCTTACAAGTGCATACGTATACTTTTAATTGTAAATCAAATACAGTTCGCGTGGAAAAGCACAAAGTCAATATACTAAAGTGTAGGATTTCTTTCCACCTGCTGCCAGTATTTGTAATCTTACACACTATCTTCCCTCTGCTATAATTTCAACTGTAAATTTATAGATTTCAGGCATTAAATGATGACAAATTTGAAGTGAGAACGATGGAGAATAAAACCAATTGCTAGGTAACCAGCAATAGCAAAACTTCAAAAATCAAGAGACTCAGATCACCAAATCCTGAGACTTGATATAGTAATTTAATACTAAAATTGTGGGCTATCAATCTTTTGAACAAGTGATACAAACGTTTAAGCCTGTTCAGCTTTGAATCAGCAGCCTATTGAAATTGCTCTAATTTTCTTTTTCTGCACATGGTTCTGAATGCAATGTAGTAATGTCAAATGACCTCCCCCTTCTCTCTCTTTTTAATTGAAACATTATTTCCTGCACATGAAAGCTTTTGACTTAAAAGCAATCAGGTGTGATATTCACAGCTCTGGTCCTTTCAAAATGTCATGCACAAGAGTCATGCACAGGAGTTATAGAGATTTGTCCTAAAGCTCTCTGTAAGAAGAGCAGCATTTTGGAGAGCCTAAGAAAATGCCTGTCTGTGACAATATGCTGCTGAAGACTTTGTTGTTCAACTGATTTTTATTACATTTAAGTAACAACCAGAGAGTGTGATACACTTCTGTTTTACTTTGCACTTCATTGCTAACATACTTCACAAGTTTAAGAAATATTTATTTCTAAATTTGGGAATCAATGTATAGTTCAGTTCTCAGACAAGAACAGGAGCATTCTCAAACTCACATAATCCTAAGAGTAAAATTACTTTAAATTTTGATAAACACAGACTTTATTTTAGTTTGTGTATGTAAAAATCTTAGTGGTAATAGCTGATAAAATACACTCACACTGCTTGTTCTGACTTGAAAGTATTTACATGTATAAAACTAATGTGACATTATATGCTAAGGTATTCTTGCATCAAGTGATGGGGGGTGAAAGAAAAAAAAAAAACATAATATCAAACAGCTTGTTTTACTTGCCTGAGCTCTACTGAGCTTTTAAAGACTGAATATAAATGTACACAAATCCGTTTTGTGACTTGGATATAAAGCATGATGTTAAAAATGTAGTACAAGGCAGCAAAACTAGGAAATTTTATATTCCTACATATTTTCTCCAGAGGTAAAATTCCTGTTTCTGACTCCTTCAAAAACATTGACTCTTTGTATAGGTTAAGTGAGGAAAAATAACATAGCCTCTGCCAATATCCACCTTGCCCAAATGGTTTGGTTTTTTTCTAGGGCTTGTCATCTTTCTCTATGAGGACACCAAGTTTTACTTTATAGAAATCCAGCTTCTCATAATGAACATTTGCAATTAAAATGGCTCTTTCTCTCTGAACAATAAGCCTGAATTGGATGAAGTTGCTAAAAGCTAAGGGTTCCTAGGTTTTTTACTTTAGTAATCAAGCCAACTAAAATGACATTATCAGACTTGGGCAGAAGTAGCCTGGACCTGGCTGGTGGAGAAAGGTCTGAGCAGGAATCTCACACACCAATTACAGCCAGGAGAGAATGGCTGACAAACCCCTGTGCTTTAAGCTTTGAAGTGTGGCAGAACTAAGGAAAATGTGCCACCTTAAATTAGATTTTTCAAGAAAGTTGATAAATAGGCTTACTTATAAAGAGCAGCAAGACTAATCTGCAATTCTCCTGACATTAGAGACAACATGATCTATAGAACCCTTGTTGGATCATCAGCTCTTTTCATTTGATGTCATCCTATTTATATTCCTTATCCCCAGCTGTGACTATTTGTCTTATAAAGTATGTTTGATATTTCTAGTGCATATTGGAGTTTTTAGTATATGAAGTAAAATAAAAAGTCGGATTGTTCTTCAGGTGACAAGACTATGTCCAGAACTGGCACCTGTACCATAAATAATCCCTCAAGAGATAAAGAAGTACATTTGGAAATAACTTTTTTTCTTTTCTTATCAAGTCTCTGGGTAAATTATTCAGCGTGCATCCTAACCTATGGCACAGAAATCAGACATTGCAAGCAGCAGAACTTGTAAAGGAGGGAGGAGCAGGGAAACACATGTAGGAGTCCCCAAGTATACTTAAGAGTAGTAGATGGAGCTACTCAAAGACAGGTCAGTGCAAGGGAGATTGATCACCATTAAGCCCAGAATGTCTGTGGGCATCAGCACAGCTTGTGACAAACACATTTGAGTCTTCCTATAAACAAAAAAACCACATACTGGTGATGTTACTTTATATGTGGTTGGACTGAGTCTGAAAACTCAGGATTATTACAGTAAAATCTATTTAAAGTTGTATTTCATTCCTATTAAGCAAAACAAACTGATGCCTCTCTGTAGCTTCCCTCTCACATCTACATGCATTTGCTTTCCATCAAGAAAAACAATATGAACACACTTATTTACTTGTTCCAGTGGGCAACTGCAATCCTACAGCTGTCCACAGTCCCCATTACCTTGCCCTTAACATTCTTAGGTGTCTACCAGCCTTATCTTCAGTTGATGGCAGGAATCTCTTCTGCAGTGAAAACCCCACCTTGATATCACACATTGAGCTGTGCTAATAGGGTTTGCTGTCAAGAGAACAGCAATGCTGTTTCAGGAAGAATTATTGAAGTCTAACCTTTATTACCACACTACTTACTATGGAATGTTCAGAAGCCCTGATGGGCCAGGGAGGCTGCACTGAAGAAAGAGGTTTTGGAAGCTTCTGTCTGTCTTCTACCAACTGTATTGTACCTAAACCCAGGGCATTCTCACCTTCACTTTTAAATCTTACTTGAATCCAGACACAGTTTCTCAAATCCATTTCCTGACACACTCTGTGTTTTCTATTTTCTATTTTATTTTCTGTTATTTATTAATTACTGAATGATTGTTTCCCCACCTTGGGGCATGGTGGGGGAAAGAGACAAAGAAAACCCAGAACATATATTTATGGAAGATTAGATTTCAGATGCTATGATTACATGAGTTTATGCAGGTCTGCTTCTGCTAATACCACCTGCAGTGGAAAACTTTCCAAGTACAGTCCTTTTTTCTAAAGAACAATAATGAACTGCTATTAGTATTGCTCCTCTGGAAGCATCATTTTCCTCACGTTCAAAATGGGATGCTAAGGAGCAGAGATTACAGAATTACACATACAGTCATTTTTAAAGCAACAATTTCTACTCCAAATGTCAAGATGAGTGACCGAATGCCCCCTTTTTGATAAGATTGGGAAAAAAACTACTGTCATAAAGTAATACATTAGAACACTAGAAGTAGATTTCATAATACAGGAGGTAAGAATTGGGAAGACACCTTTCAACACAGATGTATATTCACACACACAGTCTCTCATTCTTCTTTCCAGAGCCTCTCCAGAATTCAACTATTTCTGATGTGCTTCATGAAAATGTATTTGATATTTGTTATGCCTTTTTATAAGACAGCCTGTTGCACTGTGTAGGATTCTGTTATCATGCAATACACTGTGTAAGTCAAGTTTTTTTCCTAAATAACTACTAATAATTCTTTTTCTGCATCTGACTTCCCAGCTGCATGCTACAGATACAGGGCACGTGAAACCTGAGGGAATGAATTAGATCAAGTGATACCTCAGTTACAAGCTCTGGCCCTAAGCAGATGAATATGAAACTCTTGGAATTTCAGAAAAAATATCTGCAAAGGACTGAATCCAAAACATGGTACCATGTACACATACCTGGTCTGCTTTGCTACTGGGAACACTCAAAATAGTGAGGACAGGAGAACAGAGACTTCACTCTGAGCCAGCTTAAAATGAAATACAGGAAACTTTGCAAGTTTCTGAACTCCATTTTTTTGTCAAAACTCCATATGTAATTAGGAAAAATTTTTTTTTTAAAAAAGGAATTTTTAATTTCAGGTAGATAACATCATAAATATGAACTTACAAAACAACTATCACTTCAAACCATCCTCTTCTGCTGATTTAACCACAGCATCTAGTGCATTAACCAGTATCAAAGGAGCTCCTATTTTGTACGTGGAGCTCTGACGTGTTAATGGCAGTTTGCTTACTAGGGGGAATTCCTTTAATTCTTCCAGATAATGTATTCCAGAAATAATTTGAGTTTTTAGAAAGAGTTAATGAGCTAAAAATCATCGAAGCATCATTCTGATGGAAGTTGAGGGTTTTGCATATCTCACTTAACATAAACTTGCAAATAAACATCTGAAGCATGTGAAAAGCAATGGGAAAACCACAGAAAATGGTTATCACTGGATTTCTAATCTATTTACACTCAATTGCTACTTGTCTTAAGCACACTTTCAGTGAAATATATGGCAGTGAAAGTAGCCACTTTCATTAGTTTATTAAGAAGTACACTACTCTTTCTATATGCAATACACTGGGAATAATTTCACTTAAAAAGATTGTGATAATTTTCTAAAGGGTTATGCAACCTTATCTATTACCTATTATTTTTCTACTCCTTAAAAACACCCAAACCAAAACACAACACCAACATGACACCATTCTGTTTTCTCAGGATTATTGCACTGATTCTGCTGATGTCAATTCAAAATTAATTTGAAACACTCTCACAACTTACATGACAGTGGCCCTTAGTCCTTTTAAGATCATGTTCTTTATTATTCCAATTCCTACACTCCATAAAGTATTATTGAAATATCTAAAAAATGAAAAACTGTTTTCTGTGTTAAATCTGTATCATAAATATAAACTTTAAGATAAACCAAATCCTGCATTGTCCCGAATCCCGTGAGTGAAGAATTTTGCATGCCCTTGTCTCTCTGGTTCATGGAAATTTTTGAAGAACTATGTTACATCAGCTAATTTTTAAGACTCTTTTTTAAACAATCCTAGAAAGGCCAAGAGCAGTAAATGGAATATACAAACTATCATGAAATATTGTACTTGTATTCTTAACACATCAATGAATCACACTGAAGATTTAAATTACATTCCTCACCTATTATGCAACTCATCACACAGAGAATCTAGAATCACTCTTCACTCCATGAAATACCTACAGAATTCATATTTAAATATCCCTTCAGATTACACCTATAAATGCATGAATTATTAAAAAATCATGAGATTTACAAAAAAAACCCCACACAAAATGTGGAAATAATTTCCCTATCTCACTATTTACCATTTTTTCCACTTATTGTAGAGAAACACTCTACCATAGCATAAGATACCACCAATTCACTTCAGGGAATCAAGTGTGTTTCAGCCAAAATTACCATGGAAGAATCATATCATAAAAGGTTAAAATGGCTATAAAGGAAACTACAGAGCTCTAGTAAACTCTTAAATAGTTCTCTCCTTACAAAAGTTTAACGTTTATCTCAACCAGAAATCAGATCAGCTAAAAAAATGGTAACATTTCTCTCCCAGAAACGTAGTGGGATTTGATTTTTTTTTTCTTTTCTCTTTCTTTTGCAGTCCTTACGAAGCTATCTAGTTTATGAAATTTCTTCAAGCAATTTTCTGCCAACAATTGGCTGCTTTAATTTACCTCCATCACAAATTCCCAAGCCCAAGAATCGCTTCTTTGCTGCTTTGAGTTCTGCATTTAATTCTACATTTCTTCCTTTCATTTCAGAAACGTCCTCCTTTATCTACATCATTTTACTTTGGGGCATCATTTAACTTAGTCCTCCCCAGCCACGAGTCCTGGCAGACCCTCCCACAAACTTCTCGCTTCAGTAAATTGATTTGCTGTCTCCTCTAACTACCCTTCATAACAAATCAATCCTTTGACTCCTCCAACTTTTCTGAAGGCTCACCTCTTGCCTGCCAAGGGAAAGTTGTAATCATTCTTATTTAATTATTTATTTTCTTTTCTCTGTGGCAGTGGATACCACCTCTCACCTGACAGCTTTGGAAAACCTCGTTCCCTTCTTTCCCTTTGCCTCACTGTTGCAGAATGTACCAGGAAAAAAAAAATTATAAACCAATATACAAACCAAGCAAACAACAGCAAAACCAAAACAGACACCAAACCAACCAACCCCACAAAACCAAAACCCACAACATAAAAAAAAAGACATGAGAGGAGACAGGTACTGATAGGCACAAGTGTGTTTGGAGGTCAAGTTAATTATATGGGGGTTGCTTGCAAGATTCCAGTACAAGAAGTGGGGGGAATCAATTAAATTAATAGGTTATTTTTAAGGGAATTGAAAAAAAAAATAATATTCTGGTGTGCTGTATTGGAGTGCTGAGCTCATGATGGATTTCACAACATGGCACTAAGAGCAACAATATTCCGAGCTATAATAATGAAGACAAAATAGAGATGATCTCCAGAGAGCAGAGCAGAACCTTATTTTCCAGCACCTTTCAACTATTCTAAGCTGTGGGAACGAGATCTTTAGAAGTGCTAATTCCACCCGATGGCACTTCCAACACATTTTTTTTCCATCAGCAGCTCACATTTGCCCATGTTAGCTCTGCTGTACTTTACAGTTTGAGCAACACAGTGTTGCTTGTTTCTGCAGCTCTGCCTTAGCCCGTGTGCCTGCCGGGAGCTGGCGAAGCACAGCCTGAAACACCCCCCAGCACCCCTGCTCTGCTGCTGGCAGCCAGGCTGTGCCAAGATGCCACCACACATGTGCTCCAGTGACTTCATTCCAGGCACAGAAAGAGCTCTAAGGACACGACTTGGCTGGTGTAGGCAGGGCACAAGACAGCATTTGATGGTTCTCATCTCCAAGCAGCTATAGGTGGTGTGAGTGCAGCACCAGCACAGCCCACAGAGTCACCGAATCATTCAACAGCTTCCCCCGGAGTAACTTACACACTGTGGTAAGCTGTGTGCAATAAAACAGCTCATGGAAGAAACTATGAGGTAGTAACAGGTCTGTTGTGTGGTGCTTGCTAGAACATGTTGTGATAATTGGCTTCCAGTCCAGTGTGTTAATATAGGAAAATTAGTTTGACTCTCAGGGCAATCAATGAACTACAGGTTGTATGAGAGAAAGCTGTAGGCTGTAAAATTTTAACATGGAGAAGTAAAAAAGTAAAAAATGAAATTTTAAAAAAATTATTTCAGGGAACTTAAAAGAAAAAAATAATTAAATGTACTGGGGCATTAAGGTCAGCTCTCTAATGCATAATACGCATTCAGTAGCATAAAAAGCTTTTATGGTTTCCCAAGGCTCAACGTGCTCTTTTCTACTTTTAGATGTCAACAGGTTCATCCTAACCATGCCCTAAGCATTCATAAATCATCCACTTCATTATCAGCCAGTGCTGATCGGCTCTGCAAGTAAATCTAGAGGAGTTAAGTGCCAAACACGACATCCCTGGTGCAGCACAGTGCACTGAATTGGAAATATTTCTGAGATTGCCCTCTGTGCCAAACGTGCAGAGGAGATCACCTTGCTGAGAGCTGCAACCAACACGAGCTGCTATGAATGCAGCACTGACAACAACAGAAAAAATAAATAAAATGCAAGTGCCTTGGCCTTGTCAACCCAGTGTTAAAAGTTGCAGAGAAGTTCTTCATCAGCATCATTAAGGGCTACGGAGCAGAGAGGACAGGCAGGCAGTGCAGCGAAAAGGCTCACGTGGAGCAGTACCTGCCAGCTGCCCTCCTCTGCTGCCACCACACACAGCCAGGGAAAATGACCATCTATTTCTACCCTACTCATGACACCCCCCCAACCCCTGCTACTGGGGAGAACAAGTGGATTACACATTCCAAAGGGTCTTCCAAAGCTGAAAGCTTTGCTGTTTTCTACAGTACATGACTTGGTGAGAGAGCAGATTCAACTAGTTGATAATCACTCTCATTTCCTGACATCTCCTTGGCACAACAAGACTCTGTCTGGCTGCAGCCATCCCTCCTTTGAGTCTTTGGTCCTGGTTTCCCAATCCAGAGGTTTGTTGGAGTTTCTAGCTTAGATACACACATACAGAGACATAAATGTTTAGATTTCTTTCATATAAAGATGACTAGTCATTCAAAGTGATCAGATCATCATAAAGAGGCATGTGTGAGGAAAATAGTCTTCTGGAATCTGATTTTTAAACCCTTTTTATTACATACATATATGTATTTATATCTAATATAAACATAAGTATTATTATAAGTATCAAGGTTGGTTGCTTTGTTTGTAAGATTCCTACCAATGTAAAACAACACTAGAAAATCCCATATCTGTAAATACCCTGGTTCTACAAAAAAAACACAACAGAGATGCCCATTTATAGGAAACTCACACTAATTTACATAGCACAAACTGGTATGGTCTACCAGTATGTACTGGCATGCCATGCCCATGCTCTGCAGCAGTTGAGGTCAGAAAGGAAGACTACTTTCTATGTAACTGAAATTCTTCTCAATTCCCTAGTCTCCTGTTTTGTTTATGTTGGAATAAAACCAAAAGCCTCAGCTCAGATCTACTTTCTCAAACAACTCTCCAAGCTCATCTTTTGTGCCCAGGATCTTTAAGAAGAACAAAACAACCAGAGATGTCTCTGTTACAGTTTGTTTATATTATGTTAGTTGTTACTGGGTTTCAGCACACCATTAAATATTAATAATGATTTGAAAGTTTGCTTATTTTTCTACAGGGCATACTACAAACTGCATATTAATTTACAAGTATTTTATCAATTTTTATAGTTAGTTTTAGTATATTAATAAACATGCTACTTATAATTAACATTAACATCCCTCTTTTGCACTCTTTAGATACATACATACCAAATTTGTTAGGTAATTAAAAGCACAGTACCTTTTAAAGGTAAATAAGCCTATTAAAAGAATTTACTCAAGTGCTTAAATGTACAATAGTAATTTGTTTCAACTATACAACTCTTGTGAACTTTAACACCTCAAAGTTTCTTTATTTTTCCATCAAGTAACTTTCTCCAGTCTCTCAAAAATATTTTTAAATGCCATAGGTACAACATAATTGCAGAACTACAAAGATCCATTAGAGCTGACATGGCACTAATAGTCCTTGTGGGTGTACCTTGATATTAGGAAAGGATGAACATTTTTTTTTTGTTTTTCTGATTTTTTGTCAAGACCTTGTGCTGCTGTGGGTTTCTTTTTTTAAAGACAAGTTCAAGTACTTCCCTCACAGCATTTCTTCCTCCTGTCTAAGCTGAAGAACTTCTTACCCATTTCAGCTACAATAGAGCAAGGAGGCCTTCTACTGAACTGCCAGTGTTTAAATTACTAAACTAACCCTTCTTGCAGTGAGTTGAACTTCAAATGTTTATTTAACTTCACTTGCTCTTCTAACCTCTTAGTTATCTATTACTAGCCATCTGGATTCCCACCATCAATAAAAGCTGGTTTGTGCTGTTAGACAAGGGTCAGTATCTTGAAAAGAGTCTCCATCTAATTATATAGATTTACAATTACAACAGTGTAAAGCACTTAACATCCACATGTTAAAGCTATAACTTACAGCCTGCACTGGAGTAATTAGAGCACTGAATGCTGTTATGCACTGTTGAGATAAGCAGTGCAGGATCCACTCACAACTCCTGCCATGAGACCCAAGGAGCAGCCCAGCCCTAGACTAACCCATCTGCAGGGTGTTGTGTGGTACATGAAGCCAAGTCCCAGGCACAGCTCCTCACTTCACACCAGGATCCCACCTGGGCTGACTCCAGGCACCCCCCTGAGCATCTCAGAGCTCCTGGCACCATCACTCCCCCTCCACAGCCACTTTCAGGTCTCAGGCTGAAGACTGAATGCCAGATTTCAGCCATCCCATAAGTCAGACACTGAACAGGAGAATTAGAAACACAACCGAATTGCAAAGCAACTTTCCCCTGGATTTTCAGATCAAGTAACCAGTGAGAAACTTCTGAACCCCTGCTGGTAAGAAAAACACACCACCATTACTAAGCTAATACAACATTTCCTTCCCAAAGTCTTTCAAGGCAACTAGAAAACTTCAGAAAGCACTTTTAGTGACTGCCAGGATAAATGGCTCCAGTAAATACATTTTAGAAGCCAGAAGATAAGGATCTGAATTTCTCTTTTGTCAGGGAAGCTTTGTCTTATATCCTCTTCCCATCCCCCTGCCGATGCCTCCAAAACACAAAGACTCTCCAGACTCAAAAGCACAGAGCTGTGCAAGCCACAGACTTACCTTGGTTTCCTCAGAGGTCTGCTTTTATGTGAAATCTCTTTTTTATCTTGGCTTTCTCTTTACACAGAACTAATTCACCCTTACAGACAAATAATGCCTGCTTTTCTTTTAGCCACAAAATGCTTTGTTTGGAAAAAAAAGCAGAGATCAAATTAGGACAATATATGCGTGTGCATATCACCATTTTAATTTAAACAGGCTGTTAAGTAGAATAAGGCAGCAATCTTTTCACTTCATTTCTCCCAACAGATGCTAATAAGAGAAAGATATGAGTATTTTAAACTAGAGAGAGGTCAACAAGTACTCTAAAGATGAAGCAGAGATATTTCTGTTAACATTCTTATGCAAGTAGCACCATGGGACAAGGTGAGCTCTACCTTACACGTCATGGATACATCAGGTCACACAGGAGCCAGCCCAGTTCTCAGACTTGTTATTTCTCCAAACAAAATAGTCAACTCTTAGTGCTGCAAATGGTACTCAAATTTGAGCTTTACTTGCAGGTATGCTATCCTGAACTGCATGCTTGTTTAGAGTGTAAAGTTGGCATCTGCAGTATTAACTGGATAGTCCTAAAAGAGAACTTGTCTATCTACTGAATTAATATTTTTTGTGGTTGTTCCTTCTGACTAGAATGGGTTTTTTTTAGATTAAATCTGGTTAGTGATGTTTTATCACTCTTTGAAATGCAACTAGGTAATTAATTCTTCAAAGTACAAAGACTATAGAGATATCAATGAATCAAATAATTCTCACCCTACATAAGCATTATTATGTTGGGGTTTTTTTTCAATAACAGAAAGATAAATGGAGAGATTAAGTGAATTGTCCAAGGTGGTATGCTGAGAAATTCATAGTAACAGACCTAATGGAAGTAGCATCTCCTAACACCAACACATTTTGTCTATCAGACTAGTAATGTAGCTGAAGGATAAGATGGCCCTCCTGCACAATATCATGTGCACATGTCATTTCAGCCATCAAGTAATAGTGCAACCAGTGCTAATGATGCCACTGGACAAAGACAGATACTGCACAATGGAGCAGCAGGATGAAACCGTGATGTTCATCCTCATTAATTATTTTATTCAGACAGGAATTTATCTTTCCAGAGCAGATGCTTCAGCACTTGAGCCTTACGGTAAATTCTTGAGGATATACCTCTGAAAACCTTGCCAGTAATAAGGCAAATTCAGTCACAACAGTTACATGAATTTTTTATGCGAGTTCTAGATACAACACAGACTACAGCAAAAGTTTCTGTAGCTCTAATTTGTGTCACAGATCTTGCAAATTAGCTCATTGAGTAGCAAGCACACGAGTTTAGCAACAGCAACTCTACCCATTCAACACACAGAATTATTCAACCTGTTGAGATTACTTCACTTGAAGTAGTGAGAAGTCAGAAACTGTCCCCTCAAAGAAGGGGAGGAGCCTAGGACATGATTTGAGGTACTCATCTTAGAAGTATCAATACAACCAGAGTAAAAAGGTCTAAATCTTTTCAGTTAATTCTAAATTAAAAGCTTAGAAAGTCTCTGATGTATGTATCTTGCAACAGGACAAGGCTTAATGGTTTTAAACGAAGGTAAAGTTGGATATAATGAAGTGTTTTACACTGAAGGTGCTGAGACCCTGGCCCATGCTGCCCGAGAGGTGGTTGATGCCCCATCCCTGGAAACATTCCAGGTCAGGTTGGAGGGGCTCTTATCAACCTGCTCTAGTTGCAGATGTCCCTGCTCACTGCAGAAGGGTTGGACTAGGTGACCTTTAAAGGTCCCTTCCCCATCCAAAACATTCTAAGAATCTATGAAAAAAAAAAACAAACCAACCTAAAAATTTGAACTCAGAGGAATATTTTCCACTGTTGAAGATCTCTGGCACAGCACACACAGTTTCAGAATGGCCATCTTCTATTTTGAAGGCCATTTTTAACAGGAAATTACCAAGGTTTCCAAGACATCCAAAGTTTTTGTGGTTTTTTTTGTTGTTTATTTTTGATTATTCCAAACAAAACCTCCCAAATCACCAATCCCATTTAATAATTTTTCATGCCAGCATGAAAAATATTTTGCATGTGTCTAGAGCAAGATACCTCCTCCTTTTGTTTGGAATCAAGGCAAGTGTAACAGTAATAGTTCATTAATGCCTCCTTTCATCATGCTGAAGTTATTTCCTCTAATGGAATAGATGACTCCTTTGTCTCTGTGACTTTCTTCCCCAACTGCACGTACTTTATATGAAACATAGCTCTGAGGCTGTCAATTGAGCTTGAAAGTTAATGTTCCTGTAAATCACCAACTGCCAACACGAGTTACACCATTTACCTTGTGGCTGTTTTTTGCAAGTTCTCAGGGAAGTACTTGGCTAATCACACCAGAGACCCCGTTTGTGTCCCCAGCCTGCCTGGCCAGCAGCCACTCATGGGCACGAGTGTGAAGAACAGAGCCACACACTCACAGGTAAGCCCTGGCATGGCAGGTCATTAGTGTGCTGTGCCAGGCATGGGTTTCAGAACTCCAACTGCCACAAATCTGGGCATTAACTTCAGATTCTCTCTCCACACTCATGCTTCTTGCAGCAGAAGAGCTGAAGCAACAGCAGAGTGTTTCAGGAGTGCTTCCCATGGACTTGAGAGGTGAAACAGCAGTCCCAGGTTGGGTGTATTTGGTACACAGCATGTTGCCAGGATGCCATTTATGAATGGAATGTGCCAGGACACCAAAGAAGGGTCTGAACTGTGGAAGGCAGTTGGCAGAAAAACAAAAACCAAACCAACACCAAACAAGCAAACCACACAAAAAACAAAAATACAAATACAGACCAAACAAAACATAAATGAAACAAACAAAACAAACCACACCAAAAAAACATACAAAACAAACCAACCAACCAACCTGCCTGATCTCCATTTCAGTAGAAAAAAAATACATTTTGACTAAAATTATGTTTGGTTTTCTTGAAATCAGTGGAGGACCTCTATGTCATTACAAAGCAATAAAGAGCACATCAACAATGTTTATGCACTAGCATTGTCATTTCTTCCTCGTGCATATTATAGGTCATATTTCTACCTAAATTGCAAGATTATTGCAGTGTTTCAGACCGAGGAGGATTAGTAAAAATAGTATGTAAATAATACAGGGGGAAGTGAAATCAGTATTTGAGGAAAGGAAGAGGCAGGTAGGGATTTTAAGTGACAGGAACTGATTACTTTAATGCTCATAATAATAAGACCTGCCAACAGAATAAGGAATAGAGTCATCAGTTTACTACCAGTGGTGACATTTCTTGTTGTCACTCTGCAAACTAATTGCCTCTTTTGTCAGGTAGGGATTCCTTTCAACAGAGATGTTCAAGGCAATGGTGCCTGGCCAAGAAGATGCTCTGATTCTTAAAGGCTTCTCCCCTTTCCTAAAGTTCCTTTTTCAGTTGGTTAATCATTTATGCTGATGTCAGAGGAGCTGTTGGGTTTTTGCTTTTCAGAGCAAGGGATAGAAATAAGAAAGCATTATGAAACAATTTGCCAGCCTGTACATAATAACCTAAAGCATATATCTATTTCTTCTTTAGAGAACAGGAAACATTTAATCATTTCTGAAAGACCTACTTATCAAACTGAATTACTTCAAGCATCTTCCTATAAATCCTGAAGAAAAGGTATTTTATGCTTCCAGAAATGAAGCTCCTGTTGCAATGAGGGGAAACATTAGCAAACACATCCTGCTCTTATGCTCCATTCTGCAAACTCTTAACTTTGCAATGCCTACTTCAGGAGTAAAATTTTTGCTGAGCTCAGTCCCTAGAAAAGTGACAAATGAACATGTCACCTCCTTAAGCCTGTCAGCCCACCTTCAGAAAACATGGGAAGTTCTGGGGAAGCCTGTTTCTATCTTGCTGAATTTTTGCTCTCCCCTCTGCAATGGTGCGCGCACACACACACACACACACACACACACACACACACACACACACACACAGAAGCACTTTCTGCTGTCAGTCCTGAATGAGCAAGTGCCAGAAAATTACTCATATTGATCAGGAGCTTTTGCATTATCAGGTTAGGCAGCAAATTATTGCCCTGTAAACAAGAATCAAACCAGACCAAAGAGTTTTTACTTACAAGAGATGATGCACTTTTATCAAACAGAGCCCCTAACATTCATGTGTGACTTCCATTTGCCAAAAAAAAAAAATCCTTTTCTCAAGATTTTTAACATTTACCTTAGTAAAGCACTTATGGTCTGCATTCCTACCAAACAGGCAGACAATTTCCTTTTCTCATTCACCTTCACATCAATATTATGTCATCCTCACAAATCATTAGCAGAGATACAGGGCTTTACATCACTGCAGCATATACATTTATTGGAAAAAAATAAAAAAGCACAAAATATCCTTCTATTAGTCTGAAGAAGTGTAACAAAGTCCCAGCCCCAAAATAAATGTTTTAACATAATTTTCATGTCATGTATCTTCAGAAGAGAGGCCAGAGGCAAAGGGGTTGAGCACACTGGTGCTTAACTCTTGTATTCACAAGGCTTCTGAGCCATTACCAGCAACAACAGGTAACTGGAAGATCAGAACCATGGTCTGACCCACTATGTGAGTCTCTTAAAAGCAATGACACTACCTATAGAGAACACAGGATTGTATAGAATATACTCTGCCAAAAAAACACAAGCGTCTTCAAACGTGTCTCCCATAACCCACATGCAAAACTGGGCAGGAAAAAGGAGTGAAAAACAAAGTGGGGATAATAACAACACTGCAGTTTATTTTGCAGTGATTTTCACAGACCCCTTAAAACTTCAGGGTGTTAAATGTAAAGTACAGAAAGTGAATGCTCACTGAGCTCTTCACACAAGACTGCAAACTTTTCAGATTCAAGATATTAATTAAACACAGATTTAGTCTTAACTCCCTGCCACTGCCTATACCTTTCCTTCTCTAACAACTGGCAATCTAAAAAGTTCAGTTTGCATTTCTGAAGCTGCAAAAACTTGAGCAGAAACTGTTTAAAAAAAAAAAAAGGAAAAAAAAAAGGTATTGTTCAGTCTTTTGTTTCCCCAAGAAAAGGGATTTATTTCAAAACAAGTTTTAGGGTCTCCTCTATGTTAGCACATACCTGTGGGGATTTAGGGAAATTAAAATGAGGTTGTTTGAGTGATATGTATTCAATTACTTTTCAATAAAATAGTCCCTGCAGACGTTTATCATAGGAACTTCATCGAGCTGCCACTCGTGAGTGCTGTCAAAACAAACTTTTTATGGTTTCGTGCTGATAAAGTCTACCCAAACAAGGCCAACATGATACCTCTCATGGGCCCCCTCACAGATAAGGCTGCTTTTCTGGTAAAAACACCCTCCATTTTTAATAAATCATCCACAAGCTTCCATCAGAAGATCACACAGCTTACCAGGACTCTCTCAACAGCTATTCACACTAAAACCAGCAGCAGGCAGTTCGGTTTAGCTGTGTTGCCACAGCACCTAAGAAAACACAGTATGAAAATAGTTACCTTGGTTCTAAGTCTCCTAAAACAAGGGTTCAACTACATAACTATTAACAAGAACTTTTGTTTCTCAAATATATACACAGGGGTTCTTTAATCTCCCTAATGTTACTTTCCACTTCATTGCACTTCTTCACTGAACTCGCTCTGCACTTCGAGCTGATTCCCAGCACAGCTTGAGAAAATGGTTTCAAATTGAGAAGAAAACAGAATTTGTCAGTGGACCCAACGTGGCCTAATGTAGATATGCAGTTAATTGAGGATGGAAGGGGCTCATTCCACTGCCTGTCTTGCTCCCAGTTTGGACTGCACGATGGCTGGGATGAATCTGGGAAACCCTGTCAATAGGAGGGCATTCAGGAATCATTTTCCCTGGAGATGGGTGTTTTTCATGCATTCAGAAGAGACAATTCATCTCCACTTTCACACAGTCATATTATGACTAAATGACTTAATACTGACGTTAGGAAAACAAGTAAATCTGTTTTGGTTGTAGTGTTGACTGAACAGCTTCTCCCTGCAGTGTCCATTGGAGGCTGTGCTGCCAACCCTGTGCTACGAGATGTGCAGCTTCAACACAGACCAGGCATCTTCTTTGCCAGTTGTTCACCAGTAGGAGAAGCAAAGACTCCAGTTGGGGGGGATTTTGATTATTTGCTGGTACATGTCATGTTAGAAACACAGCCCAGCCACGTACTGGTGCAAAGGCACTGGGCAGTGTGGGTGAGCTGTTGTGCTGATGGCTGGTTATGCTCTGTGTGCACAGGGCTTTGCTTAGCTTTTGTGCCCTCAAAATCAAGGAATAGGCTGAATGAGGGAAAAACTGACACTTCACTGTATTCCTCTTAGAACGTTATATTTCAACAAGGTACTATCAAATATTTTGACGTGTATAAAATGCATCAATGTCTTTATGACATTCCACTCACCAAAGTGGCTCCTTCAAAGCCTTTTCCTTCCTTAACCAGAATTAATCATCATTATCAGTATCCCACCAGGACAGAGATACTTTTCTAACATTAAAAATTGGGTATTTTTAGACAGAAAAAAAAAAAAAGACATAAATTGGTTGTGATGAAAATACAGGAACTAGTATAACTTTGTAAGAGTAACACTGATTAAGCTCCCGAATGGATACTGATTATGATCAAATAACATGCTAAAAAAACCCAAATCAAACAACAAAACAAACAACCCAATTTCTCACCAGATATGCTATGTGTTAGAAAAGTCCCACTTAAAGTATAAATTAATGGAGCTGCCTTAAAATGTTCTGACTTACTGATAGAAGGTTGATTTGGTTTTTTTATTCTCTTTGATAAGGTATTTGTCTATGATATTAAAGCTCCCAGAAATAATAGTTATGAAGATCCAGAAGCAGAAGCCAGAAATAAGTTTAAAAGGCCCAGGAAACACTGTGCATGGTATAAAAAAAGAATATTGGTGTAGAATAAATAACCCATATCAGCATATAATCTAATGTGTCTATAAATGGACGTAAGAGTAAAAAAAGAGTTACCTTGCATCACATTAAGACACAAATCAAGTAACTAATGTGCTCTGTCTGGTTTAGAATTAACATTTTAGCCTTTAGCCCATATTTTTTGAAATGAAAAGAATTTGGCAATATTCTGATATAGGTGACAGCGTAATACGAGGCTGATTTAATCACAAATAGTGAATCAGTAGGATGAAATGCTAAAAATATTGTGAAAGACCTTAAAAACTGATACAGTCTACAAATAGCTGTAAACTGGATAGATCAGGAGATGAAAAAGATATTTTTCTGTTTCAAGGAACTAGGCATCCATCATTTGCTTCCTCATGTACTCAGGTGGTTTGCAAGTATGACAATATTCTTAGAGCTGAGTTTTTGAACAGCTCGAGTTCTTAACCTTAATACAAACTTCACTATCTCTATAGTACAAGCATACAATACTTAAGATATTAATTTCTGTAAGGTTTAGTTTTGCATGACTTTAAAAGGAAGACCTAATTAAAGAGCATGCATGTCATAGGCCTATTTTTATCTGCATCTAAATCAAGATTTAATTAATAGCCTTTCTGAGCCAGCACTTAAATTTTGCTTCTGGTTTTCAAGGTGTAAGGAACTCCACACTTTAACGGGCTCCATATTCTGCATCTCCTCAAAGATAATTCCATTTGCATTGTACAGATGTAACAAGACAAAAGTCTGTACTTATTTACATAATAAGGATACTGTAATAAATACCACATTGATCAAAATCTCCAAAGAAACAGATAAAATCTGACTCAAAGAAAACTACCAAAGGCAAACTTCAGCAGCTCTGAATACCAGTCACTTCTGCTTGGGAAGTCTTTAGTGCTTGTGGCAAGAGCTGTGGGATTTAAAGGGTGAGTTGCACGTGTCAAAGTCCACTTTGTGCTGCAGTTAGAAGTGCAGAGCAGCTGGGCATCCAGCATCTCCACACACCCAGAGCACTCAGCTCATGGATTCCTCAAGAGCTGCCAGGCCTGTTCTCCAGGCAGATGTCCCACTAGGAACAGTGAAACATCTTCTAGTGCTATCAAAAATACAGCTAGTTCTCAGTGTACATATATTTTCCATGCACCCAAACAACTGAAAACTGATGCTGGAAAAAACAAATCAAACCAGCAAAGACACCTGCTGCTGACAAGAAATCCATGAGTCACAACTCTACTATCAAAACTTGTCTAAAGCTTTCTGGTCCTCTATTTAGGCAGAGTGTGTTTAGATTGATAAGTAACAATTGCAAGATTGTTTTACACTAGAGATCATGGTTTTCCTTTTCTCTAAGTTGACCAAGACATTTTCAGCATTCAAAGCATTCATGAAGTGCTCCTGGAGCATAACGGGAGCTACATAAGCAAACATAAATCTGCCATATCATTTAACAACCTTAGGGAAAAATCACTTGTTCTGCTTGAAACTTCAGGTACGATATTTGAAAGAGACAAAACTAAATAGTATTCATTCCTATCATTGTACTTCTACTAAAAAATTTCAAGTTACTCTCTACTCAGTTTGTTAAAATACATTTTGAGGGGACAACATTTGCTTTCCTGGCTGTTCTATCCCTCTTCCCTCACCACAGTGCTCATGGCCAGTGAATACCCTCCTCAATATCCTGCACAGCAGCCTGACTGCTGGCTGCTTCAAACTGTGGCTTCTTGATTGCAAACACCCTGCAAGTACCTCTGAACTACTGGAGGTTTCCAGAAATCCATCTTACCAATAGTCAAGTTCTCACCAAGTACATCAGTGATTTTTAAATTACAAAAATTGGAAACAAAGAAGAATAAAGTGAAATAAAACATGTCTAGGTAACATCTAGCAGACTCCAAACTTCCCATAGCTGTTGCACTACTAAAACAAACACAGCTCTCCTCCCTCTCCTCTTCCACAGAGCTTCTTTCCCAGCAAGCTCTCCGATTCTGGGTATTTTTTGCTATTTGGTGCACCATTTTTAACTTAAACAGCCTCCCTCATACTCAGAAAATCATGATCAGCACTCAATGTACTGACAGATAATGAAATACAATCTCTGGACCATTACTACTGCTACACTGAGAACACTCACTCCACCTTCATGATGCAGTAACTCATGACACTCATCTT
>JANHGL010010798.1:151137-182183 GCA_024611195.1 Ceyx melanurus | reverse complement strand
TGGAGGTTTCCAGAAATCCATCTTACCAATAGTCAAGTTCTCACCAAGTACATCAGTGATTTTTAAATTACAAAAATGGGAAACAAAGAAGAATAAAGTGAAATAAAACATGTCTAGGTTAACATCTAGCAATCAGACTCCAGACTTCCCATAGCTGTTGCGCTACTAAAACAAACACAGCCCTCCTCCCTCTCCTCTTCGACAGAGCTTCTTTCCCAGAAAACTCTCTGATTCTATTTCTTCTATTTGGTGCACCCTTTTTAACTTAAACAGCCTCCCTCATACTCAGAAAATCATGATCAGCACTCCATGTACTTACTGACAGATAATGAAATACAATCTCTGGACCATTACTACTGCTACACTGAGAACACTCACTCCACCTCCATGATGCAGGTAACTTATGACACTCACCTTTCCCTTCTCTTGCCAGCACCTTTCCCTCAGTTGCCCATCTTGTGTCAGTCTGTCAAACTGGGTACCCTGTCTGGTAACTGATAAATGAACCACTGAGAAAAAGCTCTAGAGTTTTCCCTGTCTTCTGAGATGATTAAGTTGGCAATTTAAGAGATGTCTTTAGCACTCTAGCTCAATGTCAATTGAGAGTTCTGCAGATGAGATGAAGAAGATGATGACACTATCGCTGGAAAAGGGGGAACTGAGGGGGCATCTGCAATCTGCTTTGGAGTATTTGTATTTCTGATACAGAAATTAAGTTTTCAAAATACTTATGATGACTGAGAAGTATTTGCTGCTTGGAGCATGAGGAAAGATAAACGCTCACGTTCACCATGCAGCTAGAGAACTACAACAGGTGCAGTGAAACTGAATATTTGCTTATTTCTGCTGGGTGCAGAAGCAGAGAAATCACAGACAAAAAAGCCCATCAGAAGGTAAAGCCCAAGAAATAATGCTCTGGTATTCTCTTGCAAATGCTGTGCAGTGAAACTTCTCAGGGCAGTTGAGCCCCCTGGGATGCTCAGCACCCTATTTCCACCTTGGCAAGGGGACACTGCTCTTTACACCTGCCAAGCTGTGTCTGCAGATCCAGGCTGCACAAGTTATCCACAACACCTTCCAGAGTGAGTAAGGACACGGAGGCCTTGAAGAGAGCATCATCACTGCAAAAACAAGGGTGCAATTTGCAGATGTAGACTGTTGGCAACTGCTTTTACCTGAGCTAGTGTCATATTCACACTGGTGTCCCCAGGACAGGTTAGGTATGGATACCACATGCAGCACAGTGTGGAAGGACACAGAGCCCAACCCCTTTGCAGCACTGTGTCTGGGGAAGGCATGTGCCACTTGATATTAAAATGTGAATGACTGCAGCAAGGGCAAAACAAAAAATACATTTGCTCAAGAAAGGAGGATTTGTCATAACAAAGAGATTTTCAATTCATTAAAACCAGAAACCTTCTGACCTTCCAGTCAACTACAGTCGGGGGACATTCTGTTTCTGAACTATGCAAATGGTAGTACAAAAATCAAGAATTTTTATTATCCTTTTCCATATGCATAAACCACACATTCCCATTTTTAAATTACATTATGCCATGGCCTTCTAACTCTGAGTGACTGTTGCTAGCTAGGTTTCATCATTTAATATGGAGCACCTGCATTTGGCATAATAAAATTAAGCATTCCTTTGGAAATCAGATAGCTGGAATGTTTCTGTTGCTTTTTTAGACAAGGAGAAGACCTGCCTCCAAATTAGTATCTTTGATGTTGACTTTTTCCATCACTAATAGAGAACCTGGTTTAAAAATTAAAAACCCAAGCATCAAAATGCATGAAAAAGCTGTTAGAACTTTGTGGTGAGGTAACAGTACAAAGTCACTGGATTTGAAGGCTGCTCATGCTCTTTAGGATACGATAAAAAAAACCCCAAACTTGTTTGGGAATGAAAGCAGAATAATCTCTGTGAACTTTCTGCCCATATAGCTGAAAGTGGCTACCATCAAAGAATACAAATATCCGGATTCAGATCCAGGCTTTGCTCCTTTAGCTCTAATTAAGGTTTTCTTCAGGAGAGCATCCTATTCTAGTTGCACACTAAAGTGGGAAAACTCCCTGGTTTTCACAGCTTCCCAGGTATTTTCAAGCACCTGCAGCCCAAGGGGTGAGCTGCCTGGTCCTGTGCTGTGGCTCAGAAAAGGAGAAGGGCTGCTGGGCAGTGTCTGCTGAAAAAACAAAGGCTTTGGCTCCTACTGGCAAGATGAACACAGCGCCATGAAGCTAGCTCTGAAATGGAGTATTATCAGAAACTCACTTTAAACTTGAGTGCTTATCCTGGGAAAGGATTCCCATTAAGCAGGGTGGGTGCTGCTCTCAAGTTCTTTTTCAGCTCTCCTTAGGCCAGCACCTCTGTTCAGCTGCTCTCAATGCTGCACATGTATGGGGAACACATCCTGCATTCACCTTCTTTTGCTTTGATTCAATATATGAATGCCAGTTGTGATCATGACAGGACTGGTATATTTAAAACAGTTACACCCAGGAGAGACTGAAACTGCATGGAAGAAAGAGAGATCAGACAGCTGGGAGCCACCACTTGACCAGACTTAACATCAAGGTAAGACTTTAGACACGCACAGAAAATGGCTATTGTGTTAAAATCACTGGTTTTGGACAATCTTTCCTACTGCATAGTACTGGTAACTGACTGCTGAAAGAAAAAGAGCTAAAAAAACCCAAACAAACACAGGGTAGTTAAAAAAGTGAAGCACATAATAAAATAGCCACAGATTCAGTGGGGAAAATGCACAGTGACACTTGAGATAGGAGAGACGTGCAGAAAATGCTCGGAAAGAATGGGGGCAAAAAAACCCAAAGGCTTTGCTAACCCAGTGAGCATTTCAAAAGCAGTGGCAGAATGCCTTGTTTAAGGTACTGAGAGCATTTAACAAGCTAATTCTAAGCTCCCTGTAGAGAAGAAATGAGTGAGAGAAGAGACATGACAGCTAGAGCAGGACAAAACAACAGAGGATTGGCACAATGCACTGGATTTGTCCTTCTGCAAGACATCAACAGAACCTTCAGACATTTAGGTTACCACAGCTCTAAAGATCCACAGCATAAAAAAACCCCATATTTTCTTCCCCCTCCCACTGATAGCCAGGAGCTCCAAACAGCATTATTAGCTTCCTTTGAAATCTGCAAGTGATATTCTGTAATTACCAAGGAAGCTCCTCTCACTGCCATGATGGGGGGGAAGATGTAGGGAGGGAGGCAGAGAAAGATGGGCAGTGGATGATTCCTTTCCCTGCTTTCCTCTGCCTGTTACTGCTCCCAACTCTCCTTCCTTCTCCTGGGAGTACCTACACCTCCCTCTGCCATATACCCGTGGTCACAAATGTTTCCAGATTGCTGTTCACCATCTGCCATTTTATACCAACCAAGTGATTTGATGATCCTAGCATATTTATGAATTACTTCACACACTTCTGGGGTGAAACACAAACTATTTAACATTGCATAGCAAGCTACATAATTGTTCACCAAATGAAATCAAGGAGGCTGTATCTAATTAAAAGTAGACGGGGAATGTACTGTAAGCAGAAGGTATTGTAATTATCTTGTTTCAATGCAAATGTACCCAGTAATGAGAACAGTGTAAGGAAAGTATCTGGCTTTTACCTTCAGGGACACCCAGGTAAAGCTAAAACACTTAGGATGATGCTACACATGTAAACACCAAAAACCCTCACCAAATAAAATTCATACTATTAAAGGCTCACATGCTTGACTTTGAAATGGGAAAACTCAGTCAAAAATTCAAATTTGCTCAAGTTATTGAATTAAATGTACACGTGCAGGGCTTTTACAGGTACTGCAAACTCAAAAGCAACTGCAACATTACAAGCTATGAAATAAGCACAAAAATCAATGAAAAACTTGTCCTAGAACATATGAAATTTACTTCACATCTTTGAGAAAGGGGGCATCTGATTAAATGGATAGAAAGTCAACATTATATTCTGGGTTTTGTTATTCTATAGTACAGAACTGCAATGTATGTTGTCTTTTTTCTCATTATCTGGATGTAATTGCATGTAATTTAATAAAGTTTAGGTGAGGAAATGCTCTTGTAAAACAGCTTATTAGCTCCACAAACATAATGGGATGTTTACAAGGACCTCATCTTTCCTATCTCAGTGTGTGGTTAGTACTCAGCCTTTCTTCTTGCACCTTCTCTGGGTGCCATGGACATGGCAGGACTTTGCTGGGTCTCCTGAGCACAAGGCTGCTCCTGGCCTCACTGCTGCTTTCTGGCTTTCAGCTCCTTGCACAAGCTATGTGGAAACTCAAATATAATAAAATCTAAAAATCCCAAACAACAACAAAACAAATATAGTTGTGGCTGAATCAGGCTCAAGAGCACCCGCTAAGTGATTCTAGTGGCTTAATATGAGCATAGAAAAATCCCCACCGAGTCTAAACACGTTTTCCCCAGATACCCTTCCTTGTGTGCAGCTGCCTGCTACTTTACCCACCACTCACCTGAAATACATTTATTAAGCTATGGTATAACTTTAGCAATGTTTAATTTCTGCTTGAGTGGGATTTACAGACATGTCAACTCCTGCAATATGACTGAAGTGCACAGGGAAAAATCCAGGAAGAAATGAAGATTTATTCAAAAGTTCAAATCACACTGACTTGCTAACTCTCAAAGACTGAGGAAGAAGTAAAAAAAAAGCAAACAAAAAATCAGATAGATTTTTATAAATAAATCAACACGTTACCTATAATTTACTGCATTAAAAAGTAAATTTCTCTCCCATATACCTCCATCCCAGGATGAACTCCATTTTACTATGACAAGGAAATCAAGCAGTATGAGGCATAAGATAAATATAAATATAAATAGTGGTATCTCCACTATGGGGGGCTAAGCCACTAACTTCACAGAACCAGTGCAGACCTACTGGTACATGTTTGCTCCACACTGCTGGGTTCTCACCTCTGCACTAAAACCTCAAAGCAAGTGTGTGCAAGCACTTGTTTTTGATTGTATGCAATTGTCTCATGGCCACTGGGTCAGCCTTACTGCAAGATGTGGGCTTGCCAGAGATGCACCACAGCTCCAAGAATGCCCATTAAGTGGTGGCTTGCAGTATCTGATCCCTAAAGCTGATTAGCCTGGAAGTAGGAAAACACACTGCCATAATTAATGCATACATTAAAGATAGTTCTACACCTGACTATCATTTACAAGATAAGAAAGGATAAAGCAAATAAAATGTACTCTTTGAGGATCAAGAGGGTAGAGGGAAAATAAAGATTTCACTGAAATGTTAGCATTTTCCAATTTGCAATATTTAAGCAAAGCAGATAAATAATTCTGCTCTGAAGCCTGCTGACAGCTGGACACAGCAGCTGGATATGCTGCTCTACAGCATTTGACTGCACATGCTAACTTTATTTCTGAAGTTATACTGTAATAATAATAAATCCAGACTATTTCATTAGTTCCAAGTAAAGATTTGCCCTTGAATATAGCTGATGGACTCACTTTTACTCAATTAAAACACCACCCTCAAGGTCAAATGATGTCTAGGTAGTATCTTTACCTTATAAAAGTTGGGTAGAAAAGTTAAGAGAGGAAAAACTAATTTGTGTACACATGTTGATTCAGCATTCTATCCAGCCAGAGCTCACACACACAGAGACAGAAAGGGAGCAGAAGAAAAAGCATCTCTGTTTCATTCAGTGTCCTGCAATACATTTCATTTCAAGCATTGGAGCTGGCACTGGTGCTTTTGCATCAATGACACCAGGGACATGCCAGGGTTCCCATCCACATGTTCCCCAAGGACTGGGTGAGCAGATGGATGAGCAAGAACCTCTGCATCTTCTACCAGTCATGAGGGCTGAGTCATCTCAGAATGCCTGGTTCACACTGGGATCATCAACCCTTTGGCCTTCAGCCAACTGCCTCAATTCAGCAAACCACTCCCTACAAATTAACTGGGGGGTTTCATCCATTTGGATTTGATGGTGGCTTTTAATTTTGCACAGGGCTTCTTTGTTTATTAGGGATAAAATTAATCCTGGGCTTAAAGTGCAGGTAGATAAAGCAGAATAATGAGAAAGCAGCTGAGAGCAACAGCCATTTCCAAGCCAGCTCATTCCACTGATACAGTAGTAAGATCATCAATAAAAAGGAAATAAAGAAGTAAAAATACACAAATTTTTATCTTGGCAATGTACAGGTTAATGAAGAAATTTAATTACCATCGTAAAATCAGCCTTAGCATTTTATCACTGACCTTCCAGTAAGTTCACTTATTTGAAAGAAATTAAATACAAATTAAATTCTAGGCTACACAGACATACCAAAATGCTTCCTGTTTCAGCCACGCAAGGCAGCTTTCCTGGCACTGAGCACAGCAACCACCCCAAATAAACAAAAAACACAACACAAACCAAACCCACAAACACTCTGCCTGCTGTATCCAGACTGGACAATCCATATCAGCCATTGTGAAAGACAAGGGGAAAAAAAAAAAAGTCTACTCTAATATTCTAGTAGCTTTCTTGAATAATTAAGATCATTTCCTAGTAAAATAAAACTTTTGTTTTCCCGATTTCTTGTGCAGACTCTTTCATAATGTGTATTCTGATTAATTTATTGATGTACAGTTGCTTATTCCAGTAAATAATTTGGAAAATATAATACTAGCAATCTCCAGCTTGCTCAACTCACACTGGAGACCTGTCAGTGGAACAAGGATGAATGATGAGCTGTTTGTCCTCTTTTCCTTTCATCCAAGGAGAGAAGTTCTTGTAAGTGGCCTTTGCATTTTTTAAGTTCTACTTCTGATAGGCAGAAAAAGGCAAACCTTTAAAAAAACCCAAAGCAGAACAAAAAAAAGGTAGAAAAAAAAAGAGTAGCTTTGAAAACACTCTAGGGTAGCAGCTGGGAAAGAAAACTGATACTGGTGATACATTTCATTTACTTAGTTTTTGAAATGAATATTCATATGATACATTTATCTGACAGTTTACCTCAGGATTGGGATCCTAATGATGTTTCTTAGCAAATTTCACAACTGGTCCAGTACTTTTATTGGCTAAGAGTCCAGTCCTGGGCTTCTCTTTAAAATGGGTGTTTAAAGGTCAGATAAAAGGTTAGAAGCTGAGTTTGCATTCAAACAACACCCAAACATGAGACAGGAGTACATAATGGACTACACAATAGCACTAGAGAAGTCTGAAAGCAAGTCTAACTTAATTTGTGACAATCTACTTGGCACAACCGAACACAAAGGAAACAAAAGAGGGAAATTTATGTGTCTGTTGTGATTAAATCAAACACTGTAAAGAAGATGACTTCACACCCAGGTTAATTGGGAAAAAGGAAATTATTCTAAAAGCTTCAAATCAATGCAAAAAAATAACTCCTATCTTTTTAAATTAAGTGGTAAGGAACAGATGAAAGCGACCAATGAAAAGCACATTGTTTGATAAGGTCACTTATTTGCCAGCTAGGTGATGAGCATTCATTAAAAAGGGAAAACAAGACAAGGGGAAAAAGTAAAAATGTGTATGATTTGCTAGCAAAGCAGCAGAATGACAGTTGTGAGCAGCTTTTACTGAAAAGCTTCCTTTACATTTCCCTCTGCAGCAAACCAAACATTCCTGTAACAAACTCTAATGAACCTTCTAAGGAACTAACTAAACCTCTGACAACTGCTCTGCCAGACCCTGACCTGCTGCAAGTCAAGGAAATTCCAGTTATTTTTTCCTAGATCTATTTGTTAATGGAGAACTCTTTCCAGGAAAAAGTCCATTAGAATTATCAGGCCCTGGATTCTGAAATGCTCCAGCATCACCTTCAAGTGTTTTAATATAAATCAGCAGTACCTCTTGTCTTTCCAAGTCCCTTCATCAGCCCTTGAGGCCAGCAGTGCTGTGGCATTCATCCTCTCACTGCAGCTTTGGCCCATTTCTTGCCAACCATCCTTTAAGTGGCTGCAGAATTTAGGACAAATAACTGAGTTTACCGTATCTCTTCCTTAGACAACACTCCTAGACTTCTTAGGGAAGGTAAAAAGTCCCTTTTAACAAGAAGAGGTTCTGAAACCAAGAAATATTAATCAAAACATCCTTCCAGTGATCAATAGCATGCAACTAGCAAAGATCAGGGGAAAAAAAAAGTTTAAATCCATCTGTCATATTTCCAAAGGACAAAGTTGGCTCTAACATAATAGATCCTAGTTAAGAGATTAAAACAAAACCAAGTAACTCCACACTTTACTGGGAATTCCTATAGGTACTTATTAGAGGGCAACCTTTGACTTTCTGCTTCCAAACTCCTAATCTGCAATTTTGGCAGTAGTGTTTTGTCACATTTAACTCAAGCAGTTGAACACAGTTAATGCTCCTATAACAACCACCCCATTTTTCTGCAGAATCCATCAGCCACGCACAAAACAAAGTACTTTAAACCTCAGTCTTACAACAGCTCTTATGCACTGTAGAGGCAGCAAGTCTAACAAACTAATGCTGTGTACAACACTTGTTTGTACATTAGGTTTATACAAGGAGCTCTTAAAACCTAACTGTGCAGGTGTTGCATCATGGCAGTGCTTAGAAACTATCAGAAAAGTTCTTCTGAAGTGTCTCTCCTGGCTTCCAAGTAAGTGACTTACTGCTGAATTTCTACAGGCTCCTGACACTAGTTTTCAAAAAAGCAAACCAAGAATGAATGATTGAAATTTTCACCAGAGCCAAGCACAGCTGAGCTATCCAGTAAGCTGCTGGGGCATCCAGAATTTTATTTGCAGCAGTTCCTGCTGGTGGAAGAATATCTTCAGCCTGGACTTCAACCATGTGTGAGAAACTAGCCCTCTACAGCAGTAACTTTTCATATTCTAGAAGATGAACAGCAACACAGGGTATTTGTCATTAGAGCTGCTGTGCCATTTCCAATATAAATCATTCAGGATTGCAGAGAAACTATGCCCAGCTGCCCTGGGCTTACCACATGGTGGTCAAATATTGCATGACCTTTGGCAGAAAGGGTCAGGGGTAGGTAAAAGATTGGAAATGAAAGGACTTGGCAGTGATGAGCTGCAGGAAACACTTTGTGAAGTGCTAACAATTTTTAACACAATACTTTATTTACTTATTTTGAATTAGTGATCCTGATACATTCTTATTGAATTAATCTATAAGGTCATTTTGCATTCAATCCCAATTCTAAATCATTGGTCAGATGGGAAAGACTCAGGAAAAACTTCTGGGAGCAGTGGTGGCTCAGGCAGAAGATGACACTTCGCTCTTGGTGTGTACCAAATTCCACCTAGGTATTAACAGAATTCCTTCTATGCACACAGGAACACACAAATGCTTCTCATCTAGTCTTTTATTAGCATGGGATGATACTTCTCTTGTAAAAACCCAAGCCTACCATTTTCAATACAAAGAGGGTTTCCTGCAGTATTTAGTTAGGGCTGACTTCAGCACATTTCTATCAGAAAGAACTGAGTGAAATTTATTGTGCACCCAGCAAACAGCCAGCAAGATTGAGCTTCCAAAACCATAGAAGAACAAAGAAAAAGCTTCTGCTTTAGCACAGCAATCTATACCATAATTTGGTTGCTGTTGTGACACCCAGTGTGCTCATTTTCAGTGTCATGCTTAAGCGAGTTCTCAAAAAATTCCTCTCAAAAAGACAATGATTAGTTCCATATGCACTTTCAATTATTCAGATTAAATTAAAAAAAAAGACAAAACATTATGAAACTGCTTTAAATATTTAGGATTGCAGCTCTGCACATCTTTATTGTCTTCTCTTAAGGCAAGTACTGCAGTTTAATAGGAAAGAAAAATCATTAAGAGGAATCTGCAAATGTGTCAGAAAGAACTGTGCAGAGGCTGAGGAAGCCATTCACAGCTGCAGCAGGACATTTCAGCCAGGGATTAATGGATATGCCCAAGATCTACCTGCTAGGATCAGTAGCTCCCAGGGAAGCATTACAATTCATTTCATACCTACTGAAAATTAAACCATGACATCTGCTGTGCTTCTGTGGTAGGACAGGTAAGTAGCCTTCTCACCTGAGCAGTGCCAAGTCATGAGCTCAGATAGAAACCAGCAGAACCAGAAATGCCACTGATGCTTTGTCAGGGAAGATGGGAATAAGGGAAGAATAACAGCACTTAGCAGCAAATACAATATACAAAGATCACATTTGCAATATGTGGAAGAAAGGGAGAAAAGCTCTTGTTTGCACCTGCCAAAGTCTATTTTGGCTCATCTCTTAGATAAAGTCCCAAACATTTTCTTTGGGATATTTTTGTTATTGTTAGGGTGGGATTTTTTAGTAGTACTTTCTTGGTTTGTTTAGGTTTGTCAAAAATTCCTCATGTTTGCCCACGTGCATCAAATTATTTGCTAGTGTGGCTCTCCTTTCTTTGGTCTTTGATGGTAATGCTCCTTCTACAAAGACAATATTTTTTGCTAGGTGTCCCGTTACAATTTTTTCAAATAAAATACATCTTAAATTACAGATCCATCTTCCAGTAAACATTTGTTTTTCCAACTGTTTCCTTAAAAATGTGCTGCATAACCTTCTGTTAACATTTGCATTTGCTTCTCCTGCCTGGACAAAGCAGGAAGGCTGGAGACCAGGGACGGGCAGAGGGAAGAGAGATTTTTTTTCAGACCTAACTAGATTAATACCAAGATACAGCACAGCATTAAAATTGTTGCCAAAGTTCAGTCATTTAAATAGGATCACAGTAATCAGATCTCATTAAGCAGATGTTTACATATTCTGGAATATCAACTAACCTCTGACTCCAGTAAATGAGATCAGATTGCCAGTGTACAAAATCCCACCGTGTACTGGGGGAAACAATACATCCCAAGAACTGATCTGGCAAAATTCCTTTTAAGATGTTACATATCAACACTATATACACATCAGCACTGAAAGTAGCATTGGGAAATGGAATTTTTTTAGCTTTAAGTTATCTCATGGGCACATACAGTTCATCTGCTGCTCGAGGTAATGCTCCCATGGTGTGAGGCAGCCAGCAGGGCCAGTCAAGCCCCTGCATCTTGATCTGATCTGCATCAATCCTTCAGTCTGAATAACAAGGTGTTTCAAGCTGATTATTTTCACATACATGCTCCCTCTATTTTACCAGATGCTGTATTTAACAAACACAGGTTGAAGAGAGATGACACTGTTTCTCTGCTAGGTACAAGCCAGGCAAGGTTAACCTGCCATCCTGCCAGCATATGGCAGCTCCAGTTGCTTCTCTGTCCCAGCACTCACTGGAAGGCACAACAGTGGGGAAGGCTTGAACTTCAGCTTCCACGTCTGCAGCTTAACATAAGGACTAATTACACCATATTTAATAGGCTATATAAAGATCAGGTAACATAAGCATCTGTATCTTTACCATGTCCTGGGGTCCATTTCCATTACAGCAAAAATAACTAGATTCCTTGTGTGATATCAACTCTCTAGACATGTAATGATTTTCCCAATAGGTCTATTGCATTAAGCCTTTATTTGACAGGACTACTAATCTGATTAATTGTTCATCGATATAAGCCTCAGTTCTATACATTTTTTAACTGGTTGGGATAAGAGAGTTAATTGACTATATTCACCACCTCACAAACACATGAAAGTCCTTGCTGATTCCTTGTGATAGTTCAATTGAGGGTGAACCTGCAGGAAAAGGGATCTCACAACCACCATCTCCCTGATTTCTATAGTTACAGCTGACACTTGAGTATGGAACAGTAGAAAACAATTATCACACATCTCAGCAGTCTCCCCTTGACCTTTAGTGCCTTTTGAAGCATGGCTGTCAATTTAATAGTTAGTTACTTAAAAAGCTAATTAACATTCCAGCAAAGTCTATCATCTTCAGAGTCCCCAGCTGTAGCATAGAGGTGGCTGCATCTTCTGCTGCCAATCAGTAACTGCCAGGCCCAGCAGGCTGGTGCCACTCTCAGTCTGGCAGTGTCAGCCCAGGCAGAGCTTTCAGAGCAGTGCCCACGCTTTCTGAAGGAGCCTGTAACAGGCTGCTTCCCCACTCCCAATCTCTCCCTAGGATATTTAGTCACTTTGGATCAGCAGCCTCATTTAGGTTCACACTTCCTAGTCAACACCATTTTTCAAGGGCTTCTGCTGTCTCAGCCTCCTAGTTGATGTTGTGCAGCTGCCTGCCCACAGAACCTTGCTATGTGCAGGCCTAACGTGGGACAGTAAGGAATTAACACCACATTTGGTTTTAATTGAATTTATGTACATTTCAAAAGACATTAACATAGCTGTCTGAAATTGAAGTTATGATTACCCACAACGTGAAGGCTCAAAACTACCAGTTGTTTTCTGAAATACTAATGAAGTTGGACATGAAAAAGAGCAAAGCATGACTTCACTTGGATTCATGGACATCTCAGGAGGAGCAGAAGACAAGAGACAGACCAGAGACTAATTCTGACTAAATGGTTACAAGTTTAGGAACCAAGATATTGGGAAGGAAAGGGAGTGAGTTAAGAGTCCAGCTGTCCTTTACAGAAGGCTAAGATGGAGCATTAGAAATGGTAAAATACTTGTCTTTAGGGAACAGTGATATGTCAGCAGTGTTATGTATTTCACCAAAGGCTGATGACCTATTTGGTCTGCTGTCTGTTAGGATGAAGTGTATCAATTCAGCATCATCTACAGTCTCAGCAGCAGTGTTTATTTTACTGAATTTCACAAGATCCTAAGGGACCACTCCTGACAGGTTAAAGCAAGCATTCAAAATTTTCTTCAAGTACAGCAAAATAATCCTGCACTTCTCTTTATGCCAAGGCCTGCAGGAGAAAACATGACCATAGAGATTGGTGCAGACTTTGCTAGTTGTCGTGTTGCTCGGTCATTAGAGGTGATGCAGTGCAAGCCACACTCTGAAATGGAACAGGTATGTTGAGTGCTGAGAAACACAAATATCTCAGAACCTTTTCTCCAGGGAAGATCCTGGGTTTTGCAGAACAAAAGCAGCAACACCTGCACTCAGTGGCTCAGAATGAGTCTGAGTTGCCAAAGCGTATTCCACACTGCTCTGGAATTCCTCGCAGCTCATTCGAGATGATCCTTCAGGTAGCAAGTTAGCTTTCTGGACCAGCTTTCTCAGGTACATGATCCTCTCCTTACTGTAGAGGACAGCTGAACTGTAGGTTTAGGACTGCACTAGAGGGGCAGAAGTTAGACACAAGTTGAGTTCTGCAGAGCTTAAGGTATTAATGGGATTTTGAAGGACTAATCCTTCCAAGTTGTTCTGTCCTCAGAACCATTCCTCATTTAAAAGCAAAGTAGTATCCAATCATTTTGAATGGAAAGAATTTCTTGTTTTCCCACAGCCTCAAACAGGTTAGTTACCTACCTCTTGCCACCACAGGAGAGCCTTTAAACTACAGGAAAGATTAGCATCACTCTCCTGAGATAGGCGGCCTCATCACAACCGATTTGTCACCATAATAGTCTAATTAAATGCATTCTTCTTCTTCAGCAAAGGAGTGAATGCTTGACATGTTTGAGTTAGACATAAAAGTCTTCCCCTCTTCTTCAATCTCTACCTTTCTTTGTGCTGGCAGGCCCACGGGGAAGGCTGTGGGCCTTCATTTACAGTGAAATCACTGAATCTAAGAGGCATTTTTTTATAACCATTTTCTGTAATGTTTGGATGAATAAACCCCCCCGTGTGTTCACGGGGATCCTGCTGCAGGGTAAACACTGAAGTGAGCTTTGGCTGGTCCTTTTAATGAAAACATTCCTGTTCTTTTAAGTCAAGCAAAATGAAAGCACCAGTGCCTCAAGGAAAATACACCATAAAGCCCCGAGATGTCAACTTGGCCTGAAAGGTGGGCACAGCAAGGCTGGGGTCTGCACAGAACACAAATCTGAACACCCTATTTCTCCTCCCAAGTTCCAAAAAGGACAATACTTCTCCCTAATATGATTTTAATCATCAATCCAGCAGCATTCAGAAATATTTCAGCCATTTGGCAGTGGTCTAGGAAAATTCAATTGCAGGCTTGGGAAGTTGCATGGGATGCTCTGCAAACTCAAAGAAAATCAAGGTGGTATAATGGAAAATTCCAGTCTTAAAGACTAACTCTTCCTGGGACAGTCAGAAATGGTTTCTTTCCCAGCATTTTACTGGTTGAACCTCCCAGTAAGCTAGAGGGAACATTTAAGTTGGGTTAGAGCTGGTTTTTGGATGTACTGATGTTCGCTGAACTACATAAACTTCTTGCTATAATCAGAAATTCTTTACTATTTTCAACAGTAGTTAAACAAAAAACCCTGGACCCTTTTATTCTACTCTGGGATTCGCACTGAAACAATTCTTTAGAATTAATCTCCTTACTGCTAATGTCAACATGATTCCTTCTGTTCTGTTTCATACATTTTTGCTTTGCTTTGGACAAAATATGCCAAGTATCAGATGCATTCTGGTGACTGCAGCTATCACAGCCACCAACTCCAGGTGCTTAATTTACAACACACTAGACAATCAATTTTTAGTGCTTGCAGCACTTGAGTTACCTGTCTTACTGGGGATGGTTTCTGATTATGTGCCCTGTTAAGACTATGTCTTTCTCCATTCCCTCAAAGGGGAAAGAGGGAAATGTTCCTTTTCCTGTAAGGACCCACTGGGAATTGCAAAAACAAGAAAAGATGAAGAGCTGACCTCCCAGAATTGGTCTGTGATTTTTCAAAGCAGTTATTACATATTTGGATACTCCTCATTCAATGATTACATGAACCACAGAGTAGGACAAGTAGCAAACTGACATTAATTGAGCCTCTACTTACACCATCAATTTTTTCTATTCTTATGCTCATTTGACCAATTTGTTCTATTTTAGTAACAAAGGATTAGAAAACCATCTTGCATCCTATTAGACTACTGAAAAACCTGTGCCAACTTGGAGAAATCTGAACAAAAAAGAAAAGGAATGGATTAACCTGGCATAGCAGTATGTCAAGTATTCATTAGATGAGCTATGATCACTTAAAATCAAGCTGCAATGACTTCTGCAGGTAGAATCCCCAAACAGCATCAAGACTAACAATTAAATATATGTATTCTTAATAGGAGCTTATCTCTAGAAAGTGCTATTGTTTTTCCCCTCAAACCCAGAAAGAAATGAAGCATGCAGTTAAATGGAAAGCCCCTGTGCAACCAATCACATTCACAATTGTAAGTATGTACTTACATGCTTTATTGCACTGGGTTCAGAGTGCTCAGTGTTTTGCTGGATTGAGCCCTGTGGTCCTATTACTACAGAGCAGCTGAGGACCTTCAACATTATAGGCTTAATCAATCCGAAAGAAAATAGAAAATGTGAGGAGAAATAATATTTTTTAAAAAAGGGAAAAATGAAGTTTAAAAGTAACATGTTTTTCTGATTTGTACATGGCTTGTAGTCTGTACAGGCTCAAATCTGCTCAAGCCATGTACTCATTTCCTAGCATACACAAAAATCACATTTTTGGCATCTGGGCTGAGACACGAAGGAGAATCTCACCAGCCAACCATGTCCTTCCTTAATGGAATAGTCTATAGTTAATGTCCAAGGCAGTAAGTGAATTATTCTTCAGCATACTATATTTGTACCATCTGCCTGCCAAGGCAGTGCACTATCAGCATTTAACTCATTATTTTGTCAGTTCCAGGAAAAATAAAGAGCCTTTCTTACTCAAACTAAACCAGATCCCATTCTCTAGCAATTTAAAGACTCCAACTTCTCACTCCAAATGTGGATATGGCCTTTTACTACACATAAAACATGAAAGGAACTGGCAACTCTGTGTCTCTTGCTGGTAGATCATCTTTGTACATAAAAGTCCATCTTAGCTTCTGCAGGAGTTTTCATACAGTGTTTCAAGAGCGTTTAAAAATAGTTTGTAATAAAACTTTAGGCAATGAAGCATTTAGAAGGGCAAAAATCTAAATAAGCCTCCTATATAAGGAGCTTAACCTACATTAATGGCTAAAGAAAAATAATCAGCATGAATTCCTGGTTAAAACTCAAGAGTTGGAATGTATAATCATGCCCAAATCAGAAGGGGGGGGTGGGAGAACAGCAGGCATCTTCATAAACCAATCATCACAATTTGTAAAACATCTCAATTTTACTTGATGGGATTACATACTTTTCATTACATGGCATTGTTCACTGATTTATAAATGTAGGAGTTGGAGTGGCTTTACAAGGAATAAAAAAAAAAAAAGAAGCCAGATTAATGTTTTCCCTGAGCATCACTTCAGCAAAACCAAAAGTCATGAGCATTTGCCAGTGTTAGTTGATCAGAGAGAAGCAGTTGCTTGCACAAACTCAGGTGGAAGCTGTGAGCTATCTGTGATCATCTGAGGAGAGACAAGTCACAGCACTCAGTTCTCAGCCTTCAGACACATCTTTTTGGTCAGCACATATTAGTATACTGCAGACTACTCCAATACTTAAAGACTGATTCCATATTGCTGATATTCACTATTAATTAAAACTAAAAGCATTGCCATAACTTCACATTTTTTCTTCTTCACCGATTCTTTCTTTAGATTACAGTGAAAAAGGCAATTTTAAGGTACATTCTTCTCTGTCAGTCTGGATTTCATTTAATTTATGACTGTAGCACTTAATGAACAGAAAAACTGAAGAACTTCAGTTTGGTGGTTTAATTAGTTTCATTAATTTTAATTTAACTTGTTACTTTGTGTATTTAAAACTATTTTAGAAGGGTTTTTTTGAGCCTATGTTAGACTGTTAAAAAATAAAGCAGCAAACCACAACAAACCAAATAAACAAACCCCCCAACTTTGAGCTGTATCAGGATAGAAACATGAAAATTGCTCCACCTTTTAACTTCTGATTAATGCCCCATTGCATCAGGTAACTTTAATGCAGGTCTATAAATGCCACACTCACTTGTTTCAATCATTAATTCCCTCTTCTTTCAAGTAATTATTGGATTCTATTAGAAATAGATGAAAAAGGGAAATGGCACCTTATTTTCCTATCCCTTAATGATGTATTTCCAGTGGTTACCTGGCCTCACACACATTACATCTTACGCTGGGAAGGAGCTCAATGACTCAGATGATCTCGAAAGGTCTAAGTTTGTTTCAGGTCTCAGACTTGGACTGAATTGCTGAGAGGTTTCTGCACATCATATACATGTAACAAGGGAAAAAATGGTGTACAACACATCCAGGGGAAACTGGTTAGTCTTTTTTCCATCAGCAGGGCAGGATTAAGGTGCAAAGTGTAAGCCAAGGATGAGGATGTAAGAAAATTTTCACTTGGTAGAGCATAACTGAGAATTGGACTGGAGTACTCACTACTCTTCCTGATGTACTGTGGAACTTTCAATGGCCCAAAAGCAACACAACTTGAGTCCTACAACCCTTCAGCAATACTGGTTATCAGCACTAAAAGTTCCTAGATAACAGTGGTACCTGCACCCAGCGCAGAACACACCGAGGAGTATTTTACAGGGTTAGTTGCTCAATCTCTGCTAGAAAAAGACGTGTTCTTTGGCGTGCACAGCATTATTTCCACAACTAAAAACACTCTTGTCTGCAACAGACACGCCACATTAAGAAAGGTTAAAGTCAAAAGGACCCCATTTTGTTAGATTACAGCAGAATTAATTGATGCGTTCAATCAAAGAGATGCTACTTGGCAATGGCATAAAGCTTCTCTTCTCTGAGGATGGAACCAACTTCTCTGGCAGACTGGCAGCTTTTAAACGCATCCAAAACAGGGACAGTCAGTGTGTGCTTCTCTCAGAGCCCATGCTCTCTAACACTCCTTTTGAGACTTAAACTTCATACAGCACCTTCCTTTTTTTCTTGCATTTACCGTTAATCTTCTCTTAGCATGAGAGAGAAAGCAGCAAGAACTATAGTGACAGTATGCTATAAGCACACAGGTAGAAGAAAACCAGACAAAATGCATTTGCTCAGTTAAAACAAAATCAGAGTTGACAATATTGTACAATCTCCTGCCTGTCCTACAGTAAAAAGGAGGGTGTGTGTGGGAATAGATGCACAGGAGGACAAGTTTTGACCCAATCTCATCTTGTTTTCCTATTTCCTCTTACAGAAAGCTTATGCCTCTTATGTCTTCAGTTATTTCTGCCAAGCACTTGGTGCTTATATTTCTAAACTAATCCATCTTTCACCAGCAAATATTTGAAAAGTGAGAACTAAAAACTTTATGCAATATTTGAATGCATCACCATTTTCTAATTAGTGTCCTCTGTTAAAAATCTGTGAAAAAAAGACTGTGCTCTGACCATGAAAAAAAAAAATCCTAACTTGTTCATTTTCTTTGGCAGTACCTCCCAAGCAGAATTACTTGCTTAAAACCAAGCTTCACGGGTTTTAGTTCCCTCCTTTATGTAGAGGTTTAAATAGGTATTTAAATAAGTATTTGAGGAACTGGCTATTAAAAAAATAATAAAATCCCAGAATCTAAGAGTATTTTTTAAGTGAAGGGTAGAGCAGCACAAAGCATTTCCTTACAAATGGACTTTTTGCCAAACAGTCAGTGAAGTTCATAGAGCAACAATTCCCATCATCATCTTGCTAATTTCCCATGATGCTTATTGCAGTTACGCTGGAAAAGCAGCTACTGATACTCCTATTAGTCTGATTTTTGGAGACTGAAGTTTCTCTGATCTTTTCTAGAATTGACAGAAATCTTCAGACTATATATTTGAGAAAGAAATTCTGGTTCCTGAATCAAAAATAAAAGCTCATCTTGGTGAACTGAGTAAACCCAGCACACCAGCCTAAAGCTGCAGGCTTTGCTCAGAAACTGCCTTTGGATGCCAATCCAGTTTATCAGCCATTTAACCCCAAACAACTCCCTCACTTGCTAGGAACCCATCCTTGCCTTTGCTGTTTGACAAGATCTCTTCCTGCTGAAGGAAACAAGACTCCCTCCTCTCTTCCACATGTGTGGAAATTCCTATTTGGAAATCACACACATCACCCATGCCAGGACACACCTAGGAAATGCTCCCACATCTTCTCCACCTTTGCCAGCATTATTCCAGCAAGGACAGATGGGCTAGTGGGGATCCCATCCTTGACTGGGCTCTATAGCACGGGGTAGGAATGAGGTTTCTTTTCAAAAATATCCACGTTACCATTCTAAACCCAACCCCAAAAGCTGCTTTCAGACAGCAAATACATGCACAGATAAATTTAGATTCCTGTTTTCTTGGAAGACCTAGATAGAGAACAGTATAGATGCAGACACTAAGAAGCAATACTCTTTAAAAAGAGTCTGTTAGGCTACTTTCTCCAAAAGAGATTAATTGGAAATTTGAGAGAGAAAAAAAAATAGTAAAAAATCCACAACATTTCTGATCTTTTGTCCATTCCAATACTGTTTCTTTAATTAAGCAGCATTATTCTTTAAGAAAACACACAATACTGTCTCCTACAACGTAGGATATAAGCAGTAGAAACAAGAAACAGCAAATTTGTTCATTAAAAGCAGCACTGCCTAAGACAGCACACAGCCTCTTGATCTGCCATACATTGCACACTAATGTTCCATCTGAGACGAGACAAATGCTTTCTCATTTCATAAAACCTCATACTGTTCTCATATAACTTCAGTCTTCAGGGTAGCAATTTTCTGCCTTATGAACATGTAATTTTGATCCTAAAATAATGTAAAAGAATCTTTTTTCCCTCCCAGCACACACAACAGCAGGCTATATATATAGCATCTCCCAATATTTGGGATGAAATTTCTCAAGGCTCCCATTAGATAATTGCCATAAGAATGATAACTGCAGCTTGAGTGACAAGCCCCAGACAGCCCGGGAGAGAGAGAAGGATGCAGGAGTTGGAAGAGGTGGAGGAATGCAGGATTGCACTGCTGGGCTCTTATTCTCTTCTGGAACTCCAGCCCCTTGCAAAGCACAGGTCTCCAGAGAAGCATTACAACAACTTGTAGAATTGCTCCCAAGACACAGTGATGCCCCAGGTAGAGTTCTCTCACCCAGGCACAGCTTTGCTAGATACCAAAACGAGCCTGCCAGTTCTGCTGGAGCTTGGCTGCCTCCTATTCCATATGGATGGAGAAGGATGGGAGAGAGGAGCAGGGCTGCCACTGCTGCTGCTTCCATATGGCCCAGCTGGACCAACCTGGCTCTGAAGTTGGCTGTTTTATGGAAATCACTTGCCAGAGTTTCCCTTTTCAGAAGCATAATGTGAATCAGAACTGGCATCCAGCTGCCACTGCAGCTTCCAAGTGAAACTCTACCAAAGTCTTTGGCTGCTGATGGGGACTCATTCTTTCTAGCTAATTACCTGTTGGTTTCCAATCTTGCTCTTCTCTCAAACTAATTATAAAACTTCCACGGTTAGCATGAACTATAAAATTGCTTCCAGAACTTCAGTGACTTGTAACAGTCACTGTGTGCTCTAAGGAGAATATAAAAGCATCACAGGTAACCACAGTAGTCCTAAATATGGAAAAACTTGACAATAAATGTGAAAATGCCCTTGGGATTCAGCACAAATTCATCCTAACTCACTTATATAAGCCTGTCACTAGCATATCCTGTGCTACTTTTCATTTCTGCCTCTGCCCCACCTTTTTTATTTCCTTTTTTCCTCTCAAGGATTGCTGAAGTACAAATTAAAATCTAACTTGGCTAATACAGTTTATAAAGTCACCAGCAACTTACCAGATCAACTTTGGATCTTAGCCTTTTAACTCATTTCCAGTGCAAAATTTAAGTTTCAAGAGGCATTATAACAAATCTCACCAAATATGGATGCTTAGTGCAACTAATTCTGAGTAGTTAGACAAGCTGATTAATTTGCTAATACAAACCAAATTAGCTATTTAATACATTTACTCCTAATTTACACATTACAACGTAAGCCACTGGCCTACCTATGATGTCACCTTTAGCTAAGTGAAAAATACAAGATGTCACTTAAAAATAGAGAAATCATTTATTTCTTTTTAAATTCAAGATTAAGCTGTTTTAAAACAAGAACAATTCTTTTTTTGTACCCGAGCCTCTCTCCTCAGAGCTGCTCCTGCTACACCAGCTAAACTGACTTGTCACAAACAAGTTACTACCCCCTTGGAAGTTCTCTCTGTAAAAGCAGCTGATCTTACTACTTGGGGGGGGATGGAAGAAATAAAAAGGTGTGTGCTCCTCCATTATGTGATTAAGTTACCTACTGTGCTGCAAAGTCCTAATGGAGTTAAGTGTCTCTACTTCAGGATGAGACAAATGAGGTAGGGTCAGTCTTCAGGTCAGGAAGAACTGCCAATTTAGCTTTTCAATACAAGTCTTGCTCTTTGTTTCTCTTAGGGTTTAAAGAGAGATAAAAATCATGGGTCAATGATCTCACTGTAATAGTGCCAAGACATGAGAGACATTCACACTGCAGGAGCAAAGGAATAAGAAACTAACTGATGAAGATAGACAATTCAGTTGTAGCCATTACTTGAATATGATCCTTTCAACTGCAATTACATTTTGTCTTCAAGTATTCCATCAAGTCTCTGCACTAAGGTGGACACAAATACTATGGTTTTGAGAAACAGACACTCGTGAAGACATTTGGTCTGTTTTTCCAGTATTTGTTATTCTATGTCCCTTTATTTTTTCCCCATTATTAATCATTTCTCCCCGATTGCCTCTTTCATACAGAAGCAATAATTTTTTAATCCTTAAAAAGCTCCCCAACATTTTGCTGTACTTCTGATATCAACTCCAGTCTGTCAAGCCTATGCTTTTGATTATTTAAATTCCTACCACCAACTAAAGGGAATTGCCATTCCTTAACTTACCTTTACTCCCAGCTTTGTCTTGTCACGCTACCAAACAATGAAATTCTAAGCTGTATTTAATTTCCTTGACAGTAATTGTATTAAATGCACAGAAATCACACTGTTCTGATTAATTCACAATTTAAAGAGCTGTGCAAGTCTTTTGCCTGGCAATCAAATTCCCTGCATGAATGAAGTGGCTTGGGTATACATTATAGGCAACAGCTATTAACTGTTCCTTCTTGACATCCATTCTGACTTGTAGCCTTTGCTATAGGCACCTCCACCCACTACATGGAAAAAGTCTGAGAAAATACTTGATTTTTCAAGTCATGAAGTGTGTCCACCAAGCTACACTATTTGATGTGCTGATTGCAGTAGTGATCAGGCAAGGCACACTCTAAGCACTTTTTTCAGAAGTAAAAAACTAAGTGGATTTTCTTCATTAACACCATCAACTGACCCATTTTATTCTTTGGGAAGAACAGAGGAGCAGATCTATGGCCCTGCCTTAGAAAGCTCTCTCCTCAGCAACCAGAGGAGGGCTTTGCTTCAGAGGCAGTCTTTGAAAGAGTCAGGTTCAGCAGGAATCTGGTGAGAATATCACTGCTCATTATGGAGTCCAAGTCACAGATGTACATCTGAGTTGAAGTCCCAAGGTGAAAAGAAAAGGGACGTACAAAATAAATACACAGAAATTCTGACAATGGAGATTATCAGTAAGCTTAGAGTAAGAAGTTGTAAGAAAAAAAAAAAAAAATTAGCCTAGAAGGAAGAAATGGGAGAAGGAAAACTTAGGCTTACTTTGTTATCAGAAATCAATGTTATTTTTCAGTGAGACACCTTCTGTATTTGCAGTGCAAACCTGAAATAATCTTCACTGGGGAGTTCCAGGGCACCCATGAATCATAGTTCAACTTCTTTATTAAGGAAAACAGCAGCAGCAGGAGTTATTTCAGATCATCACACTGGCTGAATACACAGCACACAGGCTCATTTATAGCCACACGTTTGCACAGCACCATTTCCATACACAGAGCAGAGCCCAGTAAACTAAACAGATGTCTGCTGGGTTACTTTTGAACATATGTTTCCCTGCAGACAAAGAACAACCTTTGGTAATTACTTGGTAGCTAAAGTAACATACTACTGCAGCCAAGAAATAAATTCTGCTTCTCTACCAGGGGTACTACCAGTGAAGTTATCATTAGAATGACTCTGAATTTATCTTGGAAGCTTCAATAATTATCCATGTTACAGCACCCTGGTTTGATGATTTTTTTTACTGGAATACAAATGATTCACTTAAGAGGACTCTTCTTATTCACTGATGAAATTCAGAACTTTCTGAATTTAATTGGTTTGTTGTTAAATTAACAAATGTGTTCCATACTGAATGACTCCAATAAATATTACTGAAATCTTGCAAAATATTTTCCTTGAAATGCATGCAATTTATGGTAATTAACTGAAGAACTGGGAGATCTTATAATAATGCTCTTCACATAGATTTTAATGAGAGTAGAGCAAAATTTAAATTGTTTTGGCCACAGGTTTCATTGCAATGACCATAAAGTGTTAGCAAAGTAAAATAAATGTGTCCTGAGTATTTGACTATTGAAATAGTCAGTAAAATGGAAAGTATTAATATCCCCATTAACAAAATAGAGACTTGAGGCAAAGAGAAGATTCAATGATTTGTTTATGCTCCCCAAAAAAGATTTGTGGTGGAGCCAGGAATTTAGGCCAGCTCGGAACTATTCTTGTCAAAAGTGCAGCAAAGAAAGTGTTTCATTTTTTACCAAGGCCATAGTAGCTTCTCATTCTGCATAAAATAGATGATGTGAATGGTGAATGAATCACTTCTGCAGAAGATTCTCTTTTTGAAAAGATATAATGATGAGGTAGGCATATCCAGGGGGAAAAAAATGCACATTCTTAAGAAGGGAGACAAAGACAGGAGACACTTTGATGAAAACTCCTCCATTGAAACTGCAGGACTAATCTGGCCTAAGAACATACAAATACTGAAAATATTCTTCTCCGGAAGTTAGATGAGAACTGTAAATACATATTCTTCATTATTTGGACCACAAGAGCTTTGGAAGAGATATTTGAATTAAATCCCTGGGGCTTTGATGAGAAATTTATCAGTAAAGCAGGTAATAATTTCACTCTAAAGGCATTTGTTTGCAAACTGCCAGATAAAGGTGGACTTCAGATAGGGTTTATTTTTACTGGTGTTTCTCTCTTGAAATTATATGCTGGGGAAAGAATGCCAGCTTCAGCAGTTGGAGAAAAAGATAATTAAAAGGAAATTATCTATTAAGCATTTCAAAAGCAACTCGGATTGTTTGCATGTTTGTACTGCGAGGGATCACATTGCTGAAATCTGTGGAAAACACTGAAGAGGTAAATTAAACAAAAACCTAAAAACTCCCCTTGCAGTCAACAAAAGCTAAAAGCTGTAACACTTGAGATTGGTAGATGTTAATAGTTCTTTAATGTGGCATCTTATTAAGACTAGAAAGGACTTTTTTTTCCCTTTTTTTTTTTAATCTGAAAAACAGCAAGACAAATTTTGGGTTTTAGATAACAGGGCAAATATATCAGAAGGAAATATAGATATTTCAAAATATTCAAAATGTAGCTAAGAGATACCAATAATTCTTGCTTTGGGATAAATACCAAAAAACTAAGGATATCCCTTCCTTCAAGGGTAGGATGTAAGAAATGACAAGTTAATAGTCACTTAAATGACCTCTACAAAGTGACTGTTATCTGGTGATCTGTAATGGCCAAATATCTTCTTGACAATATCAGCAACAGCTTCTTGAGACAGGTGATATTTCAGAGACTTATCACTGTCCTTTAACTAATAATCATGGTGGCAAATTAGGTTTCATTGTATGTCACTGAAGTTGCCATTAAAACATAAAGATCTCAGAAGCAGATTTTGATTGTGCTTTCATCAACTACTGTATGCTGTACATCTAACTTCCCAGCTAGCAAGATAAATAAACTCTTTTAAAATGAGAATAACTTAATTTTTAGAAGAATTACGCTACTGTCCTTTTGCTGGCAAGGGCCACTCAATCCCTGTAACACAGGCTAAGAAGGCAAATGCTTCTCTAGCATGTCTTTACTTCTTTAGTAAGAACAACTTTGTCTTCCTTTCTATCTTCCAATCAATTTTCTGCTCACGTTACTGCTAATTAGGCCTCAAACTTCTGTATTACTCTTTAAGGGTTATTAGAGGCAGTGTTCCTTTCAGTTGTGCTTGTGTAGCTAGACATATAGAGGAGATGCACAGAGATGCATGCAGATGTGTATCCCTGTGGCCATAACGAGAGCACTTTGATTGGATTCCTTTTTAAAATGCACAATTTTGATTCAGTTTGATTATTTCAAATCTTCAATCACATTAACTCAACGCTTGGGCTTATTAGATTTTGGTAGACTGCACTGCAAGGGTGAATTCAGTGATCTATTCATTCATCTCTTACTCTTTACAAAGAGCTCTAACTATGGCCAGTGACAGCTCTTCCACTCCAGCTCTCCCATAGCCTGTGTTCATGGCACACGAGCCTGTGCTACCCCTTGATGAATATTAATGGCAGCAGTGATGCTGGGAGTCAGGCAATTTGCCTCCTAGACTCTACCCATGCAAAGGCCAAGCAGCTGCCCCCACACTCTTACCTGGTGGGGGCACTTGGATTGGATTAAGGAGCAGCTTTCTGTCAAGCATAGCTGGGAACTCACTGGCTTGGATTTTAGTCTCTTATTCCAGCACTGCTGCAGAATTAATCCGAGTGTCAGAGAAGCTGTTTGAGAGGCTGGGAGGGATCTGCCTACAGAGCTCTGCCCAGCCATCAGATTCTGGGAACAATGCTGCACAGATTCCCTTTCTTTTCAGCACCATGCCAGCACAAACACACTTTGCAGAAGGGAATTTGGTTTGCCCGAGAACCCACTTCTGACAGCTAGAAGGAAATTTGCTTTAAGACAAGACTGCTACCAAGCACAAGGCCCTGTTAAGCTACTTCCACTTGTACAATCAGAGAATAAAAAAAAAAAAACACACCAAAAAAAAATCCCACAACAATGAAACCCATCAAAAACCAACATCCAAAACTCCCAAGTTTAGGTTTTTAAGTTATGTTGTCATTTTGTTTTTCTAAAATCTTGCCTGAACTTTATACAACTGAAGAATGAATTCAATGATCACTTATTTTTGGCAAATTATTTTAAAGTGAAAATAAGTTATATTTCCTATAGTCACTTGTAAAGATACTGTGATGTCAGACCTTATAATCTCCTAAAGGGAGCACAGAAACACTGTCAGGAGCAATTCCAGTAGGAAGGAGCTTGTGCACAGTATGGATTAGACACAGTTTGATTTTTGGTCTGTTAAAAGCACATGTTCTTGATTCAGTTTAGTATATTTAAAAAATATATACTCCAAATGGATAAATAAGAAATAAAAACCTTCAGAAGAGGTTCAATCCACCTTCACAAAACAAAATTAGACCTGAATCTGGTTTAATGATCAGTTGTTTAAAATTGATTTTTAAAACACTTGCAGTTTTATAAAGCTTTTCACATGCAAGTACTAAGAATAATTTAGTTCTGATAAACTTTCCAGACAATTCATCTCACTCTTTTCAAGTACTTAGGTAAAGTTAAAATCCTTGATAAGAGATTAACCTTAACCTTTCTAAAAATTATTTTACAGAATAGGCTACCTGAGGTCTCCAGTAAACAAATAGGAAAAATATGCATCTCCAATAAGTTCTTTTGAGGCTCTTAATCAACATTTGGCAGCAGCTCTCAGCTTTTCCTATGAAAAGCCACACAGAGATCACCAGAGTGCCTGTTGCTCTGATGAATCTCACTCTGTTAACGAGGTTCATTATTTCTCTGTACAGATGAGGAGAATATTGGCATATAGGCAGTAATCTGTTATTAGCACATTCCTGAGAACTGTTTTTATTTTCTGACTCATCTGACAGGGCTCCTCTCTGAATGTCATAGATTTACACAGACATAATTAAGTCAGTAGCTTCCCCTTGCTAACTGTCTGCCACTGGGAAGTGTATTCACACAAAGTCTGTGGAAATTCACCCCTGGTGAAGAAGCTGCTTACTCCACTGAGTAAAAATACCACAAGCAGAGGAGTCTCCATCATTCTGACCAGGTATTTACACCTCCAGATAGAAAACAAGTGTCCTGCAATTAATCTATTTAGAAGGAAATGCAAAGTATATCTGTTGTGGTCATCTAATTACATGCCAGTTATGAGATCAAAACCTAAATAAATGGTTACATAAAGACATCATCCAACAGGGAAAGATGGAATTTACCCATAACACACAGGTTTTGTTTGGAGAAAAAGCCCAAATAAAAGAAACCACAACAACAACAAACCCCAACAGAACAGAAAGATCTAGCAATTATTTTTTCAGTTCTATCTAGATCTCCCATGTGTGTTACCAACAAACTGGCCCATGCTCAGTGGTGGGTAAAAAAAAACAGTAGAGAAAGATAGGTGACCAGTAACCTAAAGTAACCAACACCTGCTCTAAAGAAACTGCTCTGACTTAATTTCTTTACAAATTGAGTACGAAAAAATATCTTAATAAATCATATTCAGAGTTGAAATGTTTCAGCAGGTCTGAAAACAATAAAAGCAGTAATTTAACCTTTCACCCCCAGTCAAAATGACTGAATTACAGAAATTGGTGCTATTATCCTGTGTCATAATACACTCTAGTATATTCAGAGCAATAAATATCAGGCAGAATTTTGGACTACATTAGAAAACATGATGCTGGATAGGGAAAAAGAGAAGTGCAGACTGAGACAGATTAATCAGAGATTGCTTCCTGGAGAAAGGAGATATTCTGGAGAAATATAACTTCTGGTTCATCATGTGGAAAGGAAACATTAAAATATTTTTTTTTTCCCCGCCCTCTGTTGGAATGGAAATTTAACTCCTGAAATTTCAGTCCAACAAGGATCCCTATCTGTACAAACACTAATTACTGAAGTGCTCATAGCCATATGATTACATTCCTTACTCTAGCAAGCCAGTTCAAGCACTCCAGCCCAGCACCTCCCCAGTAGGGATTCCCATCCACACAACTGCCTCCTGGAGAGGAGCACTGCCTGGGCTGAGACTGAACCCAGCACTACACACATACCCTTGGTGTATAAAGAGTGTGAAAACCTTCCATAAGGATATTCAGCTGTTAGGGAGAGGTCACAGTTCAGCCATAGCATACAGCAAATATTGTACAATGCACATTTAAGAGCACACTTACCTCACTGTCCAAATCTACTGGTATCTGCCACCCCCTCCAGAGCAACCAACCCTTCCCTCAGAGCTCCACCTTCAACTGGGAAACCATCCCCCAGCTAAGCTGCTGCCCACCTGAAGTCTATAAACACTCAGCTGCTGATTGCTCAAGTTTTGTGACCACAGGAATGCAGTAGCACCTGTTGAAGGTCAAACACCTGCAACTGCTTCTCAAATGATTATAGATTCCTCTGGGTGATCCCTAAATAACACAACACTAAGATTGTGTTTTGAAAGGGAGGAAAAAAAGAATATCCCCAAGAAGCTCAGAGTCTTTAAGATCCTTTATTTAGTACCCAGATAAACAGCCCAGCTGAAGCTCATGAAGCTTTAGACCAAAGATAGTGAAGACTAATGGCTTGTTTATATGGCTTACTTGGACAAATCTTAAATCCCAGAGGGCCATTATTTGTTTCTCTATTTGTTCTGGAGTACAGACTAAAAGTAGTAGTTTCCAGCCTTTGATTTTTCCTCAAGGTTTTGTGCTTTGCTCTTTACCAAGATGACAACTTGAATTTACGTGTGTTCTAAAGGAACATTAACCTCAGAGAGCCCAGCAAAGAATTCCAGATACCACGTCATCTCCCAGAACCATGAAGGAGGTTGTGTGCATCCAGAAATCAGTAACTCTCTGCTGGTTATCCCACTTCTGGAGTGTCTGTGCATGAACAGAAGAATGAAAGATATTTAACAACCAAAAGGTACTGAGGGATTGAATGAGAAAAGGATGAAAATGCTAAGCAAACAAGACATGGAGCTCCCTGATCTGATACTACACAACATCTTCTGACAGATGCTTACACACACTTAATGTTTTCTAAATTATTTTTTTCAGTATTTTTTCATGCAAAGGTTTAAATTTAAATGATGCCCAACTGCTAGCACATACCTATACCACAATTCCACTTCTCTAGGAGATACTCATCTTGCAAATGTTATCAAACATTAGCTCAGTATCATCAGTGAGCAGACAAAAGCTGGGCTTTTGCTGCCTGGCATAACCCTATGACACACCTTTTCCAGGCATCCAAGCATCACCTGAACCAGCTGAGGCTGCTTTTAACAAGGAGGGATTCAAAACTGTCAGAGATGCTGAAGAATTAAGGCTCTAGGAGTTAGTCTTGAAAAGGTTCTTTTTGATATTTTTTGCCTGTCTTAGAGGAAAACTACCTTTGATAATCTGGATGACTGGCTCAGAACAGTATAAAATCAAAGTTAGTTCCCACAACATCAAACTTTAATTTAGAGAGAAATGCCTCCCTCAGAGTTGAAATGCTCTTAATACACGGTTAACCTTAATGTTGCATGTTCCCCTGATTCAACATAATATTTCATCCTGACCTTTTGCTGAGAGTTAAAAATAAATGCTGACAATTATAATTATGTATAACTGAAGATAAAAGTCGACTCCTTCCATCAGTCTACTTTATACTAGAATTGTTCCACACACTTTGGCCAGTTTGCTTTCTGCAGCTGGAAAGGTGAAAGGAAGGAATGTTGAAAAGTTAACAGAAAATATCTTGAATGCCATACTGTTAGTTTTTGAAGATTTCACCCATGTGTGCACATGTTTTTATAAACCACAGGACAAGATGCTTGTAAAACATGCCTGCATTGCTTCTTCTCTGAGGAAGGCATATGGAGTTAATGGCTGCTTTGCCAGGACCTAAAGAGGAGGAGCTGCATCAACTTTGCCATTGAAACACAGCCTAATTATGACAGAAATCCACAGAAATACAGAATGTATATATACAATGATATATAATGTTTATATACACTTAGAGAGAGAGAGGAAAATGCAATGACCAGCAGAGCTGGCAACAGCAGAGAAGTCTGAGAACTAATCTCTAGTGGAACCTGGATATGGAAGTTAAACCACGTGCAGCTGCACTCAGAAGGATGCTGCTTCAAAGTACTGCTCTGCCTCTGCTAAAGAGCCTTTTAGCTATGGGGGTGTTTTAAATGGACGTTCAGTTTTAAAGAAGCAGAAATCCCAAAGCCACTGGATATACCATGGGAGGGTGAAGAGGATCACTAAAGCCTTGCTGTTTATGCTAATAAGTTAGTAACTCAATTTACTTGAGTACTGATCAATGCTAAACAATCAGAGGAGTTCATGTATTATGTATTTCAGAGGAACCTGTACTTTTTAGTGGAATGTCACAAGGTTAAACTACTGGTAGACACTGGTTCCCTTGAGCCCAATTTCTGCTACAGTGCTTCCTATCCCTATAATGAAGAAACAATAGCAAAATAAAGCATTGTTTGGAACACATAATGAACTGCTCTCATAAACTTCAACCTTCGAAAGTCATTATTTTTTACAGTTTGATGCAGCAGACAATTATTGGGCCCCCATTTGGCTGGCTACACCAAGCAATGCACAGTATTTTTTACCTCGTCTCAGTAATTATTGATAGAACAATTGTCATGGCTTGCACTGTTAATACCAGTGCATTAGCAACTGAAGCAGTTGCTTCCTGGCAGGTACACTGCAGGGCTGTAAAATCTGCCTCTGCTTATCATAGTTAATCATTACTTCAGGAAATAGACTAAAATTCTCAAACCATTTTCTTTTCAGCTCACAGAAATTCACAAGAAAGTTTAGTTTGATTTTTAAAGCAAATGAGACCGTTTCATAATCGTAAATGAAAGACAAAATACTTCTGCATTCCTGTGCAGTGTTCTGTTGATGAGTACCTGGGAATGCTGTTACTCTTAAATAATTGACCGAGGTTATATTTGGTTATTCAAACAATTAGATGTCAGGTAGCAACTCCCACTTGTTAATGGAAATGTGCTATGGCAAATGTGGAAAGAAAAGGCCACCAGCATCCT